>JACDNR010000751.1:0-44262 GCA_013421045.1 Propylea japonica
ATTTTAGGTTATGTTGTTTATTCTTTTGTCAAGATTGATACGGAATATTGTCATTACATAGAGTTCTCTGATAACTCGGAAGCTCTTCGGAACGAGGCCGGATACATTCGACAACGTTGACTTTATTTTACGTTATGACAGTTAATGCTGCCAACCTAAGATAAATAATAAGGCCAAATTTGCGCTCAATAATATGCGACCGGAGTGAACTTATTCATATTATTTTTTTGGCGTTATTCTTAGGGCAATAGCTTTGCTATATTTTCCATAAATCTGTTATTTTTGAATATTGAGAGGTTTCAAACAACTCGAAAATACCAGGTCAAAGGGGATTTAACCTTTCAAAAGATATAGGGTTTTGAAATTTTTAGAGTAGGTTAGGGTTCCAAATGATTTTGTCTGTACATTTAGTGAAAATAAATTATTGATATAAGAATAACATTCAATAAATAGGTATATAAATATAGGAAATTACTTAACTTAGCTGTTTTTTGTTAATTTGATGACACGACTCTAGATGATAGTCGACATTGAAACCCCAAGTTTTCTTATGTTCCTCTTTGTATGTAGCCCCTGATGTGAAGTAAATGTACAAAGGGCCTGGAGGGAATACTGAAAAAAAAATTTATTTAAAAATCATCGAGACTCAGCAAATAACGTCTCTAATTTTTGGGTACCTGCTAAGAACTGCAGATTCAGTGAACTTACTTGATATTTCTTTAGTATCAACCATTTTGAGTTATCATTTGCCTCTGGAGCAAAAATATAGTCAGTATCACCTTTTGTAGTTGTTCCTGTTGATTCCAAAAGGGTCATGTATTGTGGGTTTGAATCTATAAAATTAGACTTTGTCAGAAATCGATCTTTTACGCTTTTTTTCATGAGAAAACAGAAAGAAGAAGAAATACTTTTTTTATTTTGATATTGAATTTCATTTTAAATTTATTGTGAAATATGATTCCAAATAAAGGGACTGAAGCGTTTTTTATGTGTACAGCCGTTCACGAAAGGTTGAGCCGTCGGTTGGCCGTGACAATTTCGAATATTCCCACTTTGTAATATTTAAATTTTAGGTAATGTTTTTATTTTCTTGTCACATTGTTACAGAATGTTGTCAATATAACATAGCCTACAAGGATAGTTCAAACGAATTTAATTAATATACGGATTATTGATTTTTCGTCTACCCGCATTATGAATTGAGTATATTGCTTGATTGAAATCTTAGACTAAGATTCTCATTTTTGCACAAGACATACCTCTGATACAATGAATTTCTTTGTTTCTATGTTCCAGTAGAGTTGTAACATTACTTGTATTGCTTTTAAATACTTCATGTTCGGTAGCCAATGACAATTGCACATTAAAATTAGAAATTGATTAATAAATGTAGTCATTACTGATCATCAAGTATACTTAAATGAGCTTTTTATTTTGGAGTCGAATAAAGGTGGATTTAAAGTATCCGAAATTGATCAATAAGAATCAACTTATTGCTCAACTTCTTCTATTATATGTGTATTAACATGGGCACCCGAACAAGTATTCAAGAAGCAATACTGTAATGTCACACCTACTGGTACGTAGAAACATAGAAATTTATATTACGGTCGTATGTATCTCGTGTGCAAATAAGAATATATTTCAATCACGAATTTATACTCAATTGATTAAACGGTCGACGGAAAAAACTTGTGATCAACTGGTTTATCACTCTCGCGATTAATGAAGTAGGTAATTCATTGGATAACTATTGATTCACAAATTCAACGAAAAGTTATTTCCTTTCTTTTGGAGGAAAGTGTCATTTTCCTAATGGTCGATTACATTGAGATACTTTACAAGCTGCTACTGAGCGAATTTAGAAGCGAGTGAATTAGCTTGTGAGATTATAATGACTACACCTGTCTACTCGCTGAGTAGCCAACAATCTAACGATCCACGTGAGGTTTATGTCTGTATCGTTTGTCAAGATCTAAATAAATGTCAAATACATTTTCAATTAAAAACCATGAACCACCGAGTAGATGAGAACTGACAGATTTTTTAGTAGCAACTGTGATTACACCGGCTTGTTCACATGCCAACAAGCCAAACCGCCAGCGATTTAGCGTGTAAGTAGCCCAGCTTTCAACTTTATTCGCACCTTTTTTACAATCAGATGTTGTCTTGTGAACACGAGCGAATTTACAATCAGCTACTAAATTCGCTCAGTAGGAACTTGTAAAATATCTGAATGTAATCGACCCATAAGCAAAAAACAACATGGGAAGTACTTTTTCAGACAGCGTAGTAAAAAAGTTTTATCGACTCACCTCACACCACAAACACTGGGTATCGTTTTGAACGCGATGGCGTAGGCCAAATTGTTGATATAGACGTAAGGATCCTTCGTGTAGTCTATAGCAGTGTTCAGATGAGACGCTTTCGTCGTCGAGTCCAAAAGATCTGAAGTTGCCCGACATCTGGGTGAAATTGGATAGCTCCAAGGGGTGCTGTGGGAGAAACAAAATACTTATTGTTGGTTTATTCGGACCGTGAACTCGTTTAGATAGAGTTTTATATATCGCATTTCTCGATCAAAATTCATTTGTGCCAATATGAAACCGAACACAATGTGTTTTCTTTCGGTCTCTTGTGCCGAGCGTCCTGAGCGAGCCTTTTATGAACCATAACCTTGGATGATGCGTTCGTCTTAACTGGTGGGAAAATTTGGATGTTAGGTTTTCCTATTTCGTTGCGATAGAGTGAACGACACATTGAAACCATAGAGATAGGATAGTATAGAGTTGCCATCATTGAAATAAACGTGGTATCAGATGCGTCATATTACTACCACCTAACGTCAAATTTGACAATAGTTAAATTTTCTGGTTGAATTGTGATTCTTGCACCCTGTTTCTACACCATTTCCAAGTGTATTTCAGAAATTGTCATTTGTATTTCAAAAAAGATCAATTGTATTTCAGATTATCAATTGTATTTCAGAAAGCGGAAATTGTATTTCAGATTAGTCAACTGTATTTCAGAAAGCGTCAATTGTATTCCAGAAAGCGTCAATTGCATTTCAGATTAGTCAATTGTATCTCCGAAAGCATCAATTTATAGTTACAACACATTTTCATATAGCAGAAATGTTCATTTTAAATACGGTTTATCCTCCTCAGTCTCGAGACCACACTGAAAACGAAATAACTGTGATATTTGGAAATTAAAATGATACTCCTTCTTTCTGAATTAATTATAAGGCTTTCTGAAATACATCACTACATAGTATAAAACAAAGTCGCTTTCTCTGTCCCTATGTCCCTTTGTATGCTTAAATCTTCGAAACTACGCAACGGATTTTGATGCGTTTTTTTAAATAGATAGAGTGATTCAAGAGGAAGGTTTATTGTATAATAACATCCATTAATAGTGGAGAAGTACTGTTATTTATGAGGTTTCTAATGTGATGTCCGTGCGAAGCCGGGGCGGGGCGCTAGTATGATATAATCTGAAATAGAATTGACACTTTCTGAAATACAATTGACGCTTTCTGAAATACAATTGACTAATCTGAAATACATTTGTCGTTTTCTGAAATACAGTTGCCTATTCTGAAATACAATTGACGCTTTCTGAAATACACTTGGAAATGGTGTAGTTTAATTGTGATTTTTTCTCCTCAATAATATATAATAAAATGGTATCGTGCACTGAAAGGCTTCCTTAAAGCATAGAAGAGACAGATAAGAAGAAAATTAGAGGAAAAACATATCACAGGTAGGGATGAGTACTGAATAGATCCGCATGCGAAATTTTTGCTAATCTGTCTTGGTAATCTGATATCTTTTTATATTTGTTAATTATCGCCTGAAGACAAATTGTTTATTTGATATTCAATTGACCTTATTCGAACAGGATTCCTTAAGACCGTCGTATTTTTTGGGTGAAATATGTAAACAGAATGAACTGGCAACAAAATTCAATCCTGAACTTTCCGCCATATTGGTCCCCGTCTTAATTCCGCCCAGTGGTACTATTTTTTTTACTCAATTGTATGTCATAGCGTCTCTTCTCTATTATATCTCGATGCCTCAACACACAGGGTGTTTTCACAGCTAAGGCTCTGTTACCGGGTAATAATCATCATCAAAATGTGTCATTTTCCAAGAACTCGTTCGAAAGAATTATTCACCTGCTACATGAAAATGTTAGTGAGTGATTTTCGCCCCAATTTCTACGCTTGTGGAAGAAGTACGGTTTTGAAGAGGCCCCTTAGAACCGCCAATGATTTCTAGACAATGAAGGATCTCCTGGTCGTCATAGGCTCTACAGTTGATCGTTTTTGAGAAAAAACAACTTGAAAAACATGGTCAATTTTTGAACGTTCATTCTCCTTAAACGAGCGCTATATCGTTTTGACCAAATGTCTGTAATTTTCGAATTTCGAGCCGAAAATGGACCCAAACGATAAAATTCTGCTCCCTGATGACGAATTGGTGTCAAATTCAATTCTGTCCGTGGGACCGTCCGACCGGCCGTTAGCACAATAACTTTCGGTGGGATTGTCCTAGAGACTTGAAATTTTCAGTGAGTTCGGATCCCAAATGCCTCGGTTAAGTTCGTTATCAAGCCAAATAGTACAGGGTGCTCCATAAACTATGACCATTCAAAATTTTTGTTCTTCAATATCTGAGACAAAACGAAACACACCAAACCCTGGAATTTTAGAAGGAAAGTTAATTGAATTCTTTGCTCAAGTTGTTGGACGAGCGATAATATCCTCATTCAAATAAACTAAAACTCTGTATAGACTGGCCCCTACAGAAGTTTTTGTCACAATATATTTTAATGTCATATGAGAAAGTTCTGAGCAGCTGCTGTCTTCTTACTCTCTCTATAGTCCGTTCACGAAAGTTTGAGCATAGTAGGCGTTTGTTTATTTATCTGAAGCTGGCAGTATTTGCTGTCCTAACGTAAAATAAAGTCAACGTTGCCGAATGTACCCGGCCTCGACCGACGTGCTTGCGAGTTATCAGAGAACTCTATGCAAAATTGACAACATTGCGTATCAATCTGACAAGAAAACAAACACATAACCTTAAATTTCAATATACACAGTGGAATATGCCAAATTTCCATGGCAAACCGACTGCTCAAACTTTCGTAAACGGACTATACATTTATTCATTATCGTGTCTTCAAGAGAGGTGCAAAAAGACTTAATTCTGATCATTGAAATCAACGCAGGGGTGTAAAGAATGTAACTTTACCTAACATCAATAAATCATCACGTAGGGACTTTTCGTTGTGATGGAACACATCCATTTTTGCCTCACACTCCAGTTGGGTAACTTTGATACTCCAGGAAGGATTTGACACTTCGAATCTCTGTTTGGAATTTGACCTGTCTGCCAAAGCGATGCTCAGCGTCACGGCGCTGTCTATCGACCGGTTCAAGTGGACGTAAACTGTAAAAAAATGCATTTTAGGTATCAAACGACTAGTTGCGATCGCTTATTTCAAAAAAGCTTCAAGGAATGAACATTTTCAATCTCTAGAAAACAAAATCAATTAGATTTTCAAAAGTTTTCTATAGATACATGAAATACATAATACTAAATACTAATAATAAGTGGTAATGGTAATACTCACCATGTTGTTTATTATTATTTCCGCATAAGATTGGTATATTGTAATAATTAGGTAAAACAGCCAAGGAATCTCCAGTACATTTATATGTTTTCGATTTGTCACTCCATAAAGGTGGATTAAATACGAAATGTTCGAAATCTAACCTGAAATGGCATATAAAATGACTTAGTAATCATTTATTTCTATAGAAAATGAAAACACATCAAGAAACATCAGAGTTTATCTATAGAACAAAAAACCCTTGACCTTATAAAACAATAACCAGATATGTTTTTTCTGAATCCATTGAATCGATAAATTATCAGAAAAAGCAACCTTATTATCGGCACAATTTTCCACTCGAAATTGAAAACTAAGAGACATTTGGGCTATTGCCCAAATGTCATTTTAGATCTTGGTTCTAAAGAAAACAGCTTGTTATAACAATAACAAGCTGTTTTCTTCAGAACACACAGTAAACAGCTTTTCTTTAGAACCAGGATCCAAAATGAAATGAAGTGGTTTGCTGAAATACTCACCTAACTTGACAGGTATTGGGTAAAAGCTTGACTCTATAAGTACACATGTTAGATTGGATATAATTTCTGATTCCTTCATAACTTCCACTGAAATATGAAACTTTCTCTTTCGATTCCTTGTTGCATCCTTTAGTATCTAAAAAAATTTTAAAGAAAAATTATCACCTAGTGTCAGTGTACCATAACATTGTTGATTTCGAAGGTGCAAAACAAATATTATAAACAAGATAGAAAACAGATTACTTTTATTTTTCCACCTGGTCATTGCCCCATCTTGTTTAACTGGATTTATTTCGTTACAAATGATCATTCATTAAGAAGCATAACGAATTTCCGAACACCCAGTATATTACCCGAGTATGTTTCTCTTTCAACCAAAATCTATTAACTGCATGATTACTTTCACGATTCGAAATGCTTAAGCCAATTAACACGAGTTTAAACCATTTAACACCTCAATCTTACATCATATCATGTTTACCAATCAAACAAAGAATACTTACAGGTGCAACAAGTTCCTCCAAGTCCGCATATGCCATTAGTGGTGCCTCCGGTAAACAAACACTTGCTTGCGTGTATGCATTTTCCTTCAATCTTTCCTCCTTCCTTGTTCGTCACTGTGCAAGTGCCTTTAGCTTCAAATTTTTCTGAAATCATGATGAATGTTTTAGTGAGTTATATAATAACACTTTTGTTATTGAAGACATTCTTGGAAAATATGTTCTTTTATTCAGAAGTGACAGAAACTCAACACTCAAGTTTTAAATTCATAATGAAGTATCTACTAGAATCAATGGGTGATTTTTAAGCGAATGGAATGAAGTAAAAAATATCATTTCTTGTCGGTAAGATGAATTAGATTGTGTTCGATTGTCTATCTTTTTTATGGACATTATAGAAAGTTTTCCCAGAAATGTAAAATCTTTCAAAACGTAGATTTTTTCCTAAAAGACCCACCCAGTAGATTTAGGGTTATCCACTGAGAGGTGTTTTTTGGATAGCCCGCTATTTCGGTAGATGTCACGTTTGAAGCTGGCATTTTTTGACATTTGACAAGTAGAAACTACGCCATTAATAAAAATGGAACGATACACGCTTCAAGAACGCATTGAAATTATTAAAATTCACTATAAAAATGGTGAAAATTTGGCAGAGACGGTTCGTAAAACATTTTTGGGTCGTCGTGAAGCACCTTGTCGGACCGCAATAAAGAAATTGGTGGAAAAATTCGAGCTGTTGGGACAAGTTAGTAATGTGAAGAATAAAACCCGTGCACGTCGCTCAAGAACAGCCAAGAATATTGCTGCTATAGCCGAAAGTGTTCAAGAAAACCCAGGTTTGTCCATTCCTCGTCGTTCTTTGGAATTAGGCATTCCACAAACATCATTACACCGTATTTTGCGTACAGATTTGGGTCTTAAGGCTTATAAAGTTCAGTTAACACAAGAACTCAAGCTACGTGCCACACAAGCAACGAAACCATTGATCTTTTGCGGGAAAAGTTTTCGGACCGTGTTATCTCTCGAAGAGGTGATCACAATTGTCCACCGAGATCTTGTGATTTAACACCTTGCGTCTTCTTCCTTTGGGGCTACGTGAAAGAGAAGGTCTACGCCAATAGCCCAGCGATTCGAGACCTCAAAGATGGAATTCGTGAGGCTATCGAGGATATAGGGCAGCGATTTGGTTATGGAAAATTTCATTAAAAGGATATGGCCCTGTAAGCATGGTCGTGGTGGTCATTTGCCTGATGTTATTTTCCACTATTAACGACATAGCTTCTTCTTTATAATGAAATAAATTTCTTTATTGCGGTTAGACAAGGTGCTTCACGACGACCCAAAAATGTTCGAGTTTTACGAACCATCTCTGCCAAATTTTCACAATTTTTAAAATGAATTTCAATAATTTCAATGCGTTCTTGAAGATTGTATCGTTCCATTTTTATTAATGGCATAGTTTCTACTTGTCAAATGTAAAAAAATTACAGATTCAAACGTGACATCTACCGAAATAGCGGGCTATTCAAAATAACACCTCTTATTGGAAAACCCTATACTTTTAATACCTCAATTGTTACAATTTTCTCACGATATAGTTATGTTTTCATCCAAAATACAGCAGTAAACATCTTATCTCAGTTGCGATCCCCAAAATGATATAAAGTCACTCGTTATAAACCTTACGTTTTGGATGAATAGCGTAGTTATCAGAAAGCATGATGTAGGCTCGAATCGATAGAAGATTCAGTAGAACAGAGTCCCCCCTCGAAATTATAATTCTGGAGAGGTTTTAGCCGCATATTTTCTCTCTCGAGTGAATCCAGAATACAAGTTCGTCAACTTGTTCACAGCTTTTTATGATGATTCAGGCGCTCCAACGATCTTTAAGCCCCTCAAAAAGCGAAAGGGCACTTGAAGCGAACTTTTCGAAACCAATCTAGAAATCAATAGATGTGCTCGAGTGGTCCGACTAATATCGAGCAGGATTCTGCTGTCCATTGATCCAGAAAAATACAGTTTAATATTTAGCGATTGAAAGCCTGGCATTGAGAGGTTGAAACTAAAAAAGCAAAAGCCTGAAGCTGGCTTTCGTTATTTCATAAAATCTGAAAGTTTTTCTATAGGTCATCCAACTGAAAATCTTTTATAAGGGTGTCTCGGAAAATGTGGGAAATCTCTCGAATTCAGATAGAACATAAAAAATAGGATTCCAAGTTTCCATAATTTTGTTTCCTATCGGCCCTCCCTACGAAGATACGACCTCCTACATGACGCCACTGGAAATTCATTTTAGTGGAATAAATTTCAATTACTTACTTCTTTCATTATTTTTTTTCGAAAACGGTTCATTTTATCGACACTGAACAAGAGTACCTTTTCTTTAGCTTAATGTTCAAGGTATCCAAATTTGTTTTTTTTAGCACCTTATCATACAGGGTGTTAAAAATTTAAGCATTAAAATGTACAACCCAGTCCGCCCCTGGTAAACTGAACAAGCTAATTGAAATTTGAGTGCGGTGATTTAAGAGGTCCTCAATACTATTAATCATATCAAATTTTCATCAAATTACATCGAGTAGTTTGAAACTTATTCCACTAAAATGGATTTCCAGTGGCGTCATTTAGGAGGTCGTATCTTCGTAGGGAGGGCCGCTAGGAAAAAAAATTATAGAATCTTGTCATCTTCATTTTTTATGTTCTATCTGAATCCGAGAGATTTCCCACATTTTCCGGGACAAGCTGTATAATAGATAAAAAATGGACACTTCGTGATACCTGTTATAATTCGTTGTTTTCTTACATTTTGTCTGTCAAAGTGTTAAAAATCACTTCTTTCATCGGCAGACACTTTTATAACATGAATCTATCTACACAATTGCAATGATCTTCTTTCTGTATGAACTGACCTGCAGAATAGGCATTCTTGAATTTTTGAGCGCTCGTTCTACATTAAACGAGTGCTATATCGTTTTGCGTAAATGTCCAACATTTTCGAATTTTTAGTCGAAAATGGTCTCAAACGATAGGAGTGTCAATTCTCAGGATTACTCGCTCAAGAACGTATACGTTTGTAGTAATTTACATTCATTTCGATCGGATATAATTATTACAATTTCCAAAAATCTACGCTCAAAACATCACGAACGTATACGTTCGTTGAACGAGTGACCCCGAGAATTGACTCCTCAATGTGCCATTCATTTTTCTCTAAATCTTAGGGTTAAAAAGTTTCATTTCAGGGATCACCAAATCTGGTCACTCTGTACATCGATGTAAACAATCTCGAAACATTCCCTATTGGTTCAATGAATGCTTTCATGATTGCTGAGATTATTCGGAAAAAAAATCGACATTTCCATCGGTACAGAAGTGGGAAAAGGAAACAGAGCAAACGGAGAAAAACTAATCCACACAAGAACCCTTTTCCAGACCGGAAAAATGCTTCACGTCACATTCATAGATCCTCGAAGGCCATTTCCGGTCTCATATTTTCCATTTAGTCGTTCATTGCAGAACTCCGGCACAAAACTCCTGTTGGCTAGAGGAATATTTCGACAGAATTATCTGTCGCATTCGTAAATATTCATATACAGGGTTTGCCAATAAAAGGTTTCATTTTGATATTGAAATAAAAACGAGTATGTTTTGAGGGAGTGCCATAAACGTGGAAAACGATATCAGCCTTTTCATTAAAGTTTTCTTGGTCAATTCGGCGATTTTCAAGGTAATACATCGATTGTGGAGCATATAAGTATGGCATGGCGCAAAAAAAATCTGAGAGTGATAAATCACAAGATGATGTGGCCAATTATATTCGTCACTTCCAGAATTAACACGACAGGAAAACTTTTCGTTAGAACTTTTGTTTCGATGCTTGTGTGGCTTGTAGCCTTGTCTTGCTGAAAATAAACGAAGTCCAGATCAACCTCATATCATTCCAGCTATGAAAATTCATTAATTTCAAGGATCGAAATCGACAAACCTCATATGTCATCGACTCAAAAGTAATATGGCAGTGCCGAAGAAAACACAATGAAGTAGGCAAGAACAACAAGGTCTCCCTAGTTTAGTTCCTGGTCACTTAGAAATCAAAGGAAACGAAGAGGCTAACTAGCCACTAAGAAAGCCAGAAAGGAAGCACAAGCGCCATTTACTTACCCATAACCTTTCTGTGGTACCAGTTTAAAAGACCTTTTCTTGTCTACCTCATTGAGTTTATTCCGGCACTCCCAGATCATCTTTGAGTCGATGACGTAGGAGCTCGGTGCTTTAATAGCAGCTTGACTATCTGAGTGTATGGCTATATTGCACTTCTGATAGTTTATTTCTAGATTTATATCTAGACATCTTCCAATAGCTAAGACTTCTGCTTGAAAGACGCCCATACTTGGCCTGTATATCCCAGCGCCAGCTCCTGTTGAGGTTTTGGAATCATCTGTATACCATTTTACGGTATTTTCTTTGAGGTTATAGTCGGTGTATTCCCGTTCCCATTCCTCTCTTTTACTTAGCAATGGCCTGAAGTTTTCCTCAGTGCTCACTTTCTTGATCATTACATCACTAGGGAGGTTCGCAGACGAGATGTAGTTGTTCAGAGAAGACCAGACTCTCTGATTCTTTATTCTCTATATTATTACCTGTACTTTTCTTAGCTATTGATTCTGGATGCTTCTTTCTTTTCCCGAATTATCGACATCTGTGTCCTCTCACTCAGCAGGTAAGAATTTCAAAAGAAGGCGGGGATTCTCACGGGACAGTGAATTACCACTAGCGGAACAAAGAAAAGGTTCTGATGATACCTGTGGCTTCTGCCAAGAAACCACCGAAATACTTGATTTGCAATTTTTCAGCTGCCCATAAGGCAAGGCTGCGATATTTTGGTTCATATTTTCTGAATTTGGATCTATCTTATAATAGACTCAGCATCCAGGAAAGTAGCAGGATTCATTAAGACCTTGCAGCCGGAATGGTAAACAGCACAGGGTTGCTCAATAGATCTTGGGATCAAGGTTCTCCGAATTTTCTCAGCCTCAACGCTTTTCTCTAATCTACTCTAATTAATTCAAAATTAGATATTATGAACTTACCCTTCGTACTCCAGAAGAGTGCCAGAGGATCATCCACATCAGTCAGATCGAAAAACCCGCACTGCACCCTACAAACAGCGAAAACGAAAAAAATCAAAACCCTCCACATCTCAGACACAAAACCAGGCTCAGACCAAAAACCAACTGCATAACCATCAAGGAAGGGCCCTTCTTAAAGTCTTCCTTGAACAAACATAACAGTAAACACTAAAATAACCAATACTGCATCTTGAGTCGACTTTTAAATACGTAACGGATCATTTAATAGCTCGACAAATATTTTTTTTTACTCTTGTGCTACAGATTCCATAGAAATTCGAAATATGCTTGTCCTAAACAAACAGAGGCGAACAATACCAATGATGGGGCTTTTGTTTGTTCAATTATAACTCGAATTTCTGCGGATGTAATCAAGATCCACTGATTCTTTGTTTAACGTAAATGAAACGGTAAATGAGGAGATAAGTGGATGGGACCATTTGAATATTGAGTGCGGAATTGTGGTATCTTTGGCTATTCTGAGACCTAATTTAGGTCTGAAGGTGGATGCTTGGGAGTCATAATGTTCGCCCTAGAAAATTTAGATTGGAATGAGGAAGTTGTGATTAAAATGAGGGATATTGTTCCTGATGCCAGCTGTTAATTGAAGATCAAATAATTGTCGTGGTAGGCCAACTGAATGTTGGATGTTTAAATGCAAATATTTCGTCATTGTGTTGAAGAGTTTGGTGGTCTATTTACGTGGATACTACAAGAATGTTACTATCGACTGTCATAGTGGAATCACGTAGTGGTAGCATCTGGCACATATGGCTGGTACCTTTTTGGTTTGCTTTAACAAAAATGATGTCTACAAAATTTGGATTTCGAGCACAGAAAGTGAGTGTTTTGGTAATCTAATGAAATTCGAAATAGTTATATTGTGATAATGTATCACAGAATGTTTTTTCTCTAATTCTTCAGCAACTCCGTTTTCGGCCATACTTTGGTGAGCAAAAAAGTGCGAGCATATCTGAGTTCCACAGAATTCCTGCGGATGTAATCAAGATCCACTGATTCTTGTTTAACGTAAATGAAAACGGTAAATGAGAAGATAAGTGGATGGGACCATTTGAATCTTGGGTGAGGAATTGTGGTTTCTTTGGCTATTCTGAGACCTAATTTAGGTCTGAAATTTTAGATTGGAAGGAGGAAGTTGTGATTAAAATGAGGGTTATTATTCCTGATGCCAGCTGTTAATTGAAGATCAAATAATTGTCTTTGTGGGCCAGCAGAATGACGGATGGTTTAAATGCAAATATTTCGTCATTATGTTGAAGAGTTTGGTGGTCTATTCACGTGGATGTTACAAGATTTTTACTATTGATTGCCATAGTAGAATCAGTAGTAGAAGCATCTGGCACATAAGACTGGTACCTTTTGGTTCGCTTCAACGAAAATGATGACTACAGAATCAGGATTGAGAACACACATAGAGTGAGTGTTTAAGAATATTTTCCTTCATACCTTTTGGTGATCTAATAAAATTCAGATACTTATACTCTTATAATTCCTCACAAAATGTAGTTTATACTAATTCTTCGCAACTCAATTCATTCGACCATATCTTGGAAAGCAAAACAATGCGAGCATATCCCAGATTCACAGAGACTTTAAGGTAACATTTCTTTTTTTGCTGATTTAACTATTATTTTTTTGTTCAGTTATAAAGAAAACAGTTCTGATATCCATCACCAAAATTGATGGAAATATTTCATTACTTTCAATAAAAATACAGTAAATTAAAGAAAACAATATGTAGTACTCGAACAGAAGACTTATATATTTCAAGGTTTGTTCTATCAAAATTTATAACCCGTCGATTCAATCTGCTCAAATTCAAAGAACGATGTCAGTTCGAAAGAAAAGGTGAATTTTTTGAAGATTATTCATTTGTTCATCCTTATTTATTTTGTCGGACTCGCAAAATGCCAAACTCATTATTTGAAGTGCTTTGGAGCAATTTATTCCATGTTTAAAGTAAAATTCAATACAGATTCTTCGATCCATTTCTTTCAAAGGTCAAAAATCGAAGAAAACACAAAAACGTAACTCATCTTTTCAGTTGTCAACAAGAAACTACTAATTCATATATTTTTGGTTTCACAGCAATCACTGGAATCATTTCAGGTAACATGATTCGTTTCAGTACAACATGAAATAAAGTTGTACAAGACGAAGTAATCGATTCAATTTCAAAATATTGTTCAATAAATTTGCTTGGTCATCTGAAATATCATTTCTCTTATTAGTCGTTGAATATCAGATCAGAACTTATTATGAAGATGAATATTACAGTGAAACTTTCCTATAACGAAAGCGCTTAATCTCCCAAAAAAAAAATTGTTATAAAGAAATTTCGTTATACAAAATTTGTTTCTATAGTCGGCAATGTCGCGATCGACTTCACTGATAAATTTAAGTTTATCATTCAAACTTAAGCACTTCCTTTTAGACATTTTCGCACAACTTTCACACTAGCGTGATGGTTTTATTGAAACCAAATAGCTAGGGGTGTATTTAAAACTGTTTCAGAAGGATCTCTCTGCCCTCCGTAATGATTTAGTTAAAAGTCGGGTTTCTTACGTACGTTCGGAAAAAAACCACCCTTATCCCTTATTACCAATAGCCATTCAAAGAGTGATGTTTTTTAAATATTTCGTTATAGAGAGAATTCACTTCGTTTTAGAGGGTGTTTTTAACATGAAATTTGGATTCAAGGTGCAATGCCTTGTACCAAATTCGTTATAGGGATGTTCCACTGTATTTTTCAAGAAAATGATTTAGTTTCTTATAACAAAACTACTATATATGGAGAAATATATAAAAATCTTTTTCTGTAACATGCTTTGGTACTTCAGATGAATTCCATGTTGTTATACGTATTTTTTCAAATTTCAGTATGAGATTCATTGAAAAATTTAAGTCTTAAAATCCATTTTTATTATAAAAACAAATATACAAAACTCATCTAATCTAATTATTATCTTATGTCCATCGAAATATCATTTATATTAATAATATACAACATTAATATATAATCTCACAATAACATATTGCATATATCTCAACACAATGCCAATATCTATAAGTGAAAGTTGCTAATAACAAGACTTAGAGCCATCATTTTATAAACAAGAATAGAGAAAATAATTTTTTTCGTGTTATCTATAACTTGGTGTAGTAAAAAAGTATCATAAACTCTAAATAGTAAACGGAAAGAGACTTTGCACAGCAAAGATTAATTTAGGGAAGATTACAATGTACAAGTTTTCTGCTGAAGATTTGTTTGAGAATAATTAGGATGTCAATGAACTTTGAAGGCTTTTTTTATCTTTTTCTACGTAGAATCAGATTTTGGCACTTTTTTTCATTTCCAATTCAAATCTTCAGCTTGAGACGGAAATATTACTCTCAATTTCAATATTAAATTTAGTTAGAAGGATGATCGTCTACTTTTTTCGCTTCTCCAAGTTTTTCAGACCCACTTTGCCATCCAGAATCCATAGTGCCGTCACTATGACAGCCCTGACCTTGAGTTTCTTCTTCTCCTGCGCTGGCCTCGCCATAAAGCAAACCACCAGAATTGGCCCCTAAATTTTGAATGAGGTTTGTTATATTACTACCTGTGTTTTTCCTACACGTAATCGATGTTCCACCTGGTTTAGAATTGGAACAATTCGGGGAAAGATAGTTGAATTTTTTACTTTGGTTATAGTAGTTTTGTCCGAAATTATTCAAACCTGATATTGTGTTCGTGAGGTTACTAGAATTTTGCCTAAAGTCTTCTTGGTTTTGTACAATTTCATACTGGGCGTCGGGAGCCAAATATTGTTCATTGGTTGGGAATTTTTTATTCTTTGGTGAGTCCATTGGGTTTTCTGTGAAATAATTTGAACAGCACTCTGTAGGAGTGATTGCATCGTCTGTGGTTTCAGTTAAAGGTGTCTGTACACTGCTGCATATGCTGTTCTGTGAAATATCTTTCGTTAAAAGTTGTAAACAAGGCTCATTCTGGAAATTGAGGTCCTCGTTTTCTGGTAAAGGTATCGGCATTCGACTTCTTATACTCATTTGTCTGTTACCCATCCTGTGGACTAAATAATCCTCATCTTCATTCGCTGTAGCGTTAGAAATATTCTCTTGGAAACTCTGCAAACATTGATTATTGTCTATTCTAGGCTTTTGGTTCTCTAAGGCCTCATCGTACAAGGATGAATCTTGGCCGTCATTCCTTACAGAAATATTGCAACAACTGCTCACGTCTGCGAAATAAACTTCAGACTCAGCAGCCTCATTTTTCTGAGGACTATTCTCTTGTTTTTGGAAGGTAGGATTCTCAACTCCCTGCATCCTAGGTAGAAACCTACATTTCTGTGGTTCCGCCTTGGGCTTTTCGGACTCGTTCAAATTAGGCTCTGTGTAACTGTGCTCTTCCATAGACTGCCCTTGACCATCTTGACCACTGAATATATTCTGGACGTTCACCTTGCTCGATGATCCCTGGTGATATATCGACTTCACCGAGGCCATATCTGCTCTTTTCTCATTTTTCTGACAGGTAGTGTGTGCGATATTCTTTCGAGACAACTGGACGTATCTGTGCTTTCGCTGTTGTCGTTGTTTTGGTGAATTTCAGTTTCAGTGGTGTTTTCGTAATTTTGCTTACTGGAAGTGTGTGGACGATTTCTTCTGGAATTTCTTGTCACATTTCTGAACTCATTTGGCAGTGAGATTCGTGACCGTGCATTGGATGGTGATGCATATGCTGGTATCTGAAGGAAAAATTAATTGATTCAATGAAGGTGGTCTTCAACGAAAATTCTGTATAATGGGGAGACACAACAATCAATTTTAGATGAATATGAGATGAATATACCAAGTTTTTCTTCCCTATGCTGAATAACTTTGTGTTATTACGCTAAACCCAAATATTCGGCCTAAAAAATTCAGTGACTTCATTGAAGAAGATCATTAGATCCGTAAAGAACAGAGATAAGCCCTGTCAGATGTAAGCAGTGGCAAAAAGATCTCTTTATTCATATTCCCTACCCTGCTGCTTATAAACAGCAACCTAACCTAAGTTTTTTTTGATTTTCATGATATTTTCGCCAGTTTTCGTGATTCTACATTTTGATGTGCCTTGCAGTGATATTGAAGTACTCAGAAAAGATGCCGAAATACTGTTTTATTTGCAAGACATGTCAAAAACAATTCATCTATTTGATATCACGCTTGGGGCCTATCTATTTATTGTTCTGGGAAAAGAGCCAATCATAACACTTTTTTTATTATGTTATTTTTTCAAGAGGAAGAACTTTATCAATAATTAATGGTGTTATTCTGCTTTTCATTTGTAAGGTACGATACTGTAGCGTACGATTGATCTGTAAATGGCCGATTTACAGATTCGTGAATAATGCAATTCTGGAATGGTTCCTGTAACTTTTTTATTTACAGCGTCACTTTTGAACTTCTCATCGAAAAACATAACCTTCACTCGTAAGATTTGATCATGGAACTTTATGTATTATGAATTAATGGTTTCGATTTGAATTTGAAAATACATTTGTCTGAATGTAGTTTGCGTTTGTTTCTTTCATCTAATAAATTGAAAACAGGAAAGAAAAAAATTTCTTGATTAAAATTGCTGTAGAGCATTTATCAAGTTTATAGTACACTGGTTCTTCAATCTGAACATGTTCACACACTTGGCATTCGGCATTTCTTCAATCCGAACAATTCTGGGCATCCGGCATTTCAAATGGATTCATTTGATCGTGCAATCTTTTCCTTCCAATTCTCATGAAGTTCTCAAGTTGAACAACGTTTTACCTGTTATGATTTTCTTCCGATAATAATCCAATAGACAAAGCCATATTATTTTTATTCATCATGAAATTCTCATATTAAATCGTTGATGTTCGTCCTAAAATAAAAAAAAACATTCAACGTAACCTCACAATATGTCATTCGATAATGCTTCCGATCACCCGTCGAGTACTCGTAAATATTATTTAACGCTTTCTGTAAGCTACAGATCCCTTAAATAGGTCGAGAAATGCAATTTTCCTGTAAGCTTATGAAAACTTACAGATTGGCTTACAGATGAAAGCAGAATACCACCATTATTCTTGTAGTCTCACTTTATCCAATTTGAAATTCATTATTTGAAAATACAATCAATGTTACCTTACCTATGAGCTGGTGAATGGAATATCCTTCTGGCTGGCGAATTTGGATTGGAGTAAGGTGGTGGAGGCCCCCATACATAAACACCACCCATTGGAGGTCTATTGTCCAGCATACTGTAAGAATCAGAAGAACCAGACACTTGTTCTCTTGGAAGACCATTGTCGTTTCCTGTCCTAGACGTGAAGCCATACTGACTGTCGGCACTACTGGCTACTCCTTGGTACATAAAGGAGGATGATTCTCTGCAAATTATACTTTATGTTCAGTTGTTCGTCAGAAATGTTTAGTTACTTATGTTTGTGAAATTAACTACTCAATTCATTGTCCTTGCATTACATGTGTGCATTTTGACATGAGTTTGTCACACTTTTTTATCATTATTCCCAAATTGACTTCGATATTTAGGATGAAATACAACTATTTCAATCTATGGGAGATGATTACCTTTCAATAAGGTTCTAAGACCGCTTAGAACAACAGGAAATTCGAAAAATCATCACTTGGAATGCCAGACCAGGTTTAAAACACCCTCCTGGCCCAAGGGCTTGAATTAAGTATTTTGTATCTGAATATTGAAAGTATTTATCCGAATAGTTTTAAGTTTCAATTTTGTAAAAACGGCGAGACAGTGTTTTTTCTACCGATACGTCGAATACTCGTAGTATGGTATCCCGTTTTGCACCAACCTCAATTGTATTTTGTTAGCTCTCATTTCAAAAGAATATGGGTGTGAAGTTATGCAGAAGAAAGAGAAGAAAGCATTATATCTAATTTTGCTTGCTATGAAATGAAGAATGGAATACCAATAGCAGGGCAGAGATTTTCTGGAAGATATTCTGGAGTATAAAGTATAATTAGACCGACAAACTTCTAGAGGACATTATTGATCATATTTTAGACAGATTCGACCCAAATCATATAATGTAAAATTGCTTCGTTAAGGAGCTAGTGCCCTTTGAAGATGACGTCCTGTCCACACTTTTTGCCACATATTCGCAAAACGGAGTCGAATAAAGTGCTGAAAGTTTACACATTGGCTTAATATCAAAAATACGCATCGATTAGATTGAGTGCATTTCTTTCATGTCAAGCACAATCGTATCATTTGTGGGGTGGCGAAGGGTATTTTTTGTTGAAACTTTTTTAACTTTCATTATTTCGCGCGATTTACATCATATTCATAAACTCTGATGTTTGTTCTCGAAAAAAGATGCTCTTGTATAATAACGCCCAGATGCACCATTTCTGAAGAAAATAGATTTGAAATTTTCTCTCTTTTCACTAAGTACTCAATGTTCACATTTGTTTTGAATTATTTTCACTTCATTGTGCTTGACATGAAAGAAAAGCACTCAATCTAATCGATGCGTATTTTTGATATTAGCCAATGTGTAAACTTTCAGCACTATATGTGACTCCGTTTTGCGAATATATGACAAAAAGTGTGAACAGGACGTCATCTTCAAAGGGCACTAGCTCCTCAACGAAGCAATTTTGCATTATATGATTTGGGTCGAATCTGTCTAAATTATGATCTATAATGTCCACTAGAAGTTTGTCGGTCTAATTACGGGACACCCTGCATATAAGAGGAAACAATCTTTTGGAATTGATGCTCGTACTCTTGATGAACTAAGAAGACAACTCAAGATATTGTAATTAGTGGTAAGACACAACATTTGTATCTGTTGGAACCAAAAACTTTTGGCTAGCTAAAATATATAAAAATTCTCTATCATCTCTTCACCATTGTTATGCCAGTGTCCAAATGATTCAACAGCAGCTCATAAAACTCCTTCAGATATTTCTTCACTATCTTTAACTTCTCATTAGTTTACTAATTGTTATTACTAACCTAGGAATCTCTGCCTGTGTTGCGGTGCTTCTTCCCCAAGGAAACCTTCTCCAGCTCCATCCTGCCCTATTTCGAGCTTGGTTATCCCCTGGTGGTAAATCTCCTGGATTTGGGGAGTAGAAATTTCCTATTCTGCCAGGAGTCCAGAACCTGTGACCAAAATTCTGTTAATATCAGGTGACACTGTGGTGAAAAAGTAACTGTATATCATTTTTGCAAGTGAACGTAGCCAAATCAATGAGCAGTTTAAGCAACATATTCTGAATTGATTCGACACATTATCCATACTAATATTATAAATGCGAAAGTAACTCTGACTGTCTGCCTGTCTGTCTGTCTGTTACTCTTTCACGGCAGAACGGATTTTGATGAAATTTGGTATGGTGATATATGATAACCTAGAAATGGTCATAGGCTATAAATAATCACGCCATCGTTCTTAGGGGGTAGGCAGTAGGCAGATTACTAAATTGAGTTAGTGATTTTTAGTCGTTTTTGTTGGGACTTTTGCTCTTTCACGCCTAAACGGCTGAACGGATTTTGATGAAATTTAGTAAGGTAATAGATGGTTACCTAAAAACGGATATAAGATCAAAATGATCACGTCATCGTACTTAGGGGTAGGAAGTAGGCAGAAAACTGAATTGAGTTAGTGATTTTTTTATGGTTTTTGCTGGGAGTTTTGCTCTATCATGCCTAAACGGCTGAACGGATTTTGATGAAATTTAGGTGATAGATAGTAACCTAGAAAAGGATATGGGCTATTAATATTCATGCTATCGTACTTAAGGCGTAGGCAGTAGGCAGAAAACTAATTAAGTTAGTGATTTTTTATCGTTTGTTTTAAAAGTTTACCTCATTCACGCCTTCACGTCTGAACGGATTGTTATAGGACTTGGTTAATATGCAGATAGGATCCTAGGCACGGACACAAGCTACTTTTTACGGCGGAAAAATACCTCATTCCCCCTGGCTAATTTTCGAAGCGATTCAAACCAATACAGCATTAATCCTTAACCAATTAAATACCTTGAACACATTGTTCATTTAATATAGATCTATATGGCCCTTTACACCGTATGATTTAAGTGAATATTTTCGAAGATATTACAAATTTAAAAATTGCGGGACGTGGCGTTTGCGGCGCTACCGGCCGGCCGCCCGGTGCGGCAAGAGCTTGCCTATAAAAATAGCGCGTCTGAGGCACCCGTGCGAAGCGGGGCGGGTCGCTAGTCTACCATAAACATGAAATACAGCATATGAAGTAGCAACTTTCGCATGTAAAAATTTTTCTTAGACCTGTCTAGGTCAGGCAAGATGGCGCCTACTCTGTAGTCTGCACCACGGCCTTCTAAACCTCCTTTAGAAGGCCTTGTCTGCACCATGTTATTTTTTTATTTACTAACCTGTCTGTAGAGTTATGAGTGTCCCAAGGATAAACCTGAGGACCCATTGGAATGGGCGGATATCTACATTCTTCGCAACAACTGCAATAGATTGTCGAGGCAAGGGTGGGTTCTCGAACTGAGCCATGTGCACTGCTTGGTGGGTTCGTATGTTGCTGGTAGAATGATCGACATCTCATTTCGAGCTGTTCCCAGTACATCTTTTTCTTCTCGTGGCTAGAAAAACACAGATTGTTTATTAGTTTTGTGAGTATTCTGTGTTGGCGTTGCGAGGACCAAATACCTCAAAGGTTGTACCTAAGCTAAAGCTGTAATGAGTTTCGTTCTGGCCCTCACTGATGAACTTATAAATATGGCTTAGTCAGTTAGTCAGTGAGATAACTTCCGTTTCAAAATTCATAGTTCTCGAAAATTTCTATATCTTCTATAATAATTGTATAAGCATTATGGCGGTCTGTCGGTTGCAACACTCTTTCTTGGACATTGCTATAGGTTATTTGGAATTCATTCTTATGCCTGCACTTGTACTCTTTGAAGAGAAAGTAGCCCCCGAAAAAGATAGAGATAGAACGCTGACTCACAATCACTTTCTCGAAATTTCATGTCTATTTTTGTTTATCTACTAGTTGAGGGAATGCAAAACTAAAACATTCAAATTTGGCAACCCCTAATATTGTTATAATAAAGGGTTTTCCAATAAGAGGTTTTATTTTGATATTCAAAGGAAAAATCCATTTTTCAATATAAATAATCGGATTTTTATTTCATTATAAAGAAGAAGCTATGCCGTTTATAGTGGAAAATAACATCAGGCAAATGATCATCACGCTTACAGGACCATATCTTTTTAATGAAAATTTTCATAACCGAATCGCAAAGTGGCAGCCTTTTGTCCTCGATAGCCTCACGAATTCCATATCTGAGGTCTTGAATCGACGCTGGGCTATTGGCGTAGACCTTCTCTTTCACGTGGCCCCAAAGGAAGAAGTCGCAAGGTTTTAAATCACAAGATCCCGTTGGCCAATTGTGATCACCTCTTCTTCGGTCCGGAAACTTTTCCCGCAAAAGATCAATGGTTTCGTTGCTTGTGTGGCATGTAGCGCCGTCTTGTCGATAGTAAACGTTGTCCAGATCAATACTTTCCAATTTCGTAACTGTTGCACCAGCTTCATTTTCGAAAAAGTAAGGTTCAATGACTCCGCCGGACCATAAACCGCACCAAACAGCCATACGTTGAGGATAGGAAGGCTTTTCAACAATAACTCTTTGGTTTTCCGAGCCCCAGATGCGACAATTTTGCTTGTTGACGAAGCTACCTAGGTGGAAATGGGCCTCATCACTCAAGATGAATTTTCGATGGAATTCCGGATCATTTTCATGCATTTCAAGGACCCAATCAGCAAAGACACGGCTTGTTGATAATCGGCCGGCTTAAGTTCTTGTGTTAACTGAACTCTATAAGCCTTAAACTCAAATCTTTATGCAAATACGGTGTAATGACGTTTATGGGATGCCTTATTCCAAAGAACGACGAGGAATGGACAATCCTGGGTTTTCTTCAACACTTCCGACTACAGGAGTAATATTCTCGGCTGTTCTTGAGCGACGTGCACGGGGTTTATTCTTCACATCACAAATTTGTCCCAACAGCTCGAATTTTTCCACCTATTTCTTGATTGCGGTCCAACAAGGTGCTTCACGAGTTTTACGAACCGTTTCTGCCAAATTTTCACCATTTTTATAGTGCCAATAATTTCAATGCGTTATTGAAGCGTGTATCGTTCCATTTTATTAATGGCCTTGTTTTTACGTGTCGAATGTCAAAAAGGACACCTTCAAATGTGACATCTACTGAAATAGTGGGCTATTCAAAATAACACCTCTTATTGGAAAACCCTTTATCTGACCCCAACGTGAAAAATTCGCGTCATCATCAAGACAACGCTCCAAGTCTCAACAAGTATAAAACACCAAACAATCAACCTATAATTCAAAAACCAACAAAAAAACTTCCAACAATGTTGCTAATCTGAATTCTCGTTAAACAACATCCTTGACTTTTTCAACGTCTACAAAATTCATATTCCAATTCCTCGAGCTTATTTGCTACGTTCGGACACAAAAAACGCCCATGTTAATATGGAGTATCAATTATGCGACCCGGCTTATTATACGGTAGACCAGAAATTGTAAGGCACTTACCTCAGTAATTGGTACATTAACATGCATGAGAAGATGCACACCAATATGCCTGTAACCGAAATTCCAAACATCATTCTCAGGCATACGTAGAGTTCCCCATGGATGACTTCGCAGTCTGGAGTCGAGTCGAACACGAAACGCATTCCTGGATCAAGAAAATTGAGAGGTTAATAATTCAATAATGCTGCTGGAAGTACGGGGTCTTTATAAATGATTGTAACATCGCAGGTTGCTTTGGAAATTTTTTATCTTATCGTTTCTTATGCAGAGCCTAAAAATTTATAATTCCTGCCACATTATTCAATTCCTTCGGAATGACCAGCCTAAACTCACAGTATCTTTTGTTAAAATTAAAGTTTACATCAGAATATGAATATTTATAATAGTCCAACGCCAACTGCAACTGCGCTGTTATAATCATTTATAGAGACCCTGTAGTATAGCGTTCATGTTTATTAAATCATTCGACAGAGCATGGTATAATTTTATCATAATATTGCCGTTGTCAGGCACTGTCATTTTTGACAGTTTCAGTTCGATCAAATGGACAAATTTTGAATTATTTGAAAAAGTTCATAATTTGTAAGAAAATTAAATTCTATGGTTCTGATGATGCGTTCCTCTTAAAATTTTGCATGAACCTTCAGTATATCATCCTTCATTTACAAATGAATTTCGCTCGAATCGGATATCTTGTTATAGAAATATAGAGATTCTTCTTTTCAATATTTTCATTGAATTTTCTATGGTTTATATAATGCGATCCTTTTGAAATTCTCCATGAACATTCAGTATATCACATAGATTTATAATACTAACTAGATGGCGAACCTGTCAAAAATTTTGAGGCAAACGGCGGCCATTTGCAGTTTGGGATGGATTTGAGAGATGTCACTTTTTCTATGAATTTAAATATTAGAATTACCAATATTCCTTTATTTATTTTATTGCAACGAATTAAAATGATAGGTTTACCAATATTGTTTAATAACTAATCACAAGAATCGAAAATATTTATAATTTTAATAGACCGAAATGTCAGAGTTCATAGAACACTAATACTAATACTATATAGAGTTTGTTTTTCATCACTTCATTCAAAGGAACGTCTATGTTTCAATCAAATTCGAGCATGGACCTATTATAAATCTATGAATTCAAGCACAGATGGCATAAAACATCAAAATATTTGTGGTTCACCCCAAACTAGAGCACTAGAAAGATAGGTATGCTAGACAGGCTGACTGGGTCCAACCATAGACTCGAAAATTACAGATGGTAATGTCAATTTCTCAGTTATTGTGCTCTATTGTTAGTTGCGTGCTTTTTTCGAAGAATAGTTAATAGAAAATATTGATTTTTTATTCAAAACATTAAAGTTGGAGACTAGACAGGTAAACATAAGCATTTATTCGATTACAGATTTCATTTCATTCGAATTGTTCTGTAATTTTCGAGTCTGTGGTTGGACCCAGCATGGCTGTCTGGTATACTCCCCTTTTCAGAGCCTTACCCAAACTGTAAATGGCGGCCATTTGCCTCACATTTTTCTACGTGACAGTAAGGAAGTTCGACGTCCAGTTAGTATTATAGGTCCATGGTATATCAATCTTCATTCATAGAATAAATTTCGCTCGAATCGAAAATCTTTTTATGAAAATATGAAGTTTCTTCTTTTAAATATTCCAATTGAATTTTCTATGGTTCTGTTAACACTAGGGCTACAAAATTTTGCATGAGGCATATTATGAACATCTTATATGTGGCCGCAAAATTTCATTTTGATTGGTTTTATTTCGTCTGAGATATTGAGGAACAAAATTTTTAATGGCCATATATTATGGAATACCCTGTACGATTTGGCTGGTTAACGAACTTAACCGAGGCATTTGGGAAACGAACTTACCCTGAAAATCTCAAGTCCCTAGGACAATTCCTTCGAAAGTTATCGTGCTAACGGCCGGCTGGCCGGACGGACGGCCCCACGGACAGAATTGAATTTGACCTCGGATTCGTCATTAGGGAGTCGAACCCTATCGTTTGGACCATTATCGAATCAAAAAAACCCACGAGTATAGAAATCACATCTTCAATATTTATTTAAAAATAAATTACTTGCAATATGTGAGTGAAAGTGAAAAATTGGAATGTTATCTATCACACGGAAAAAAACTATATTTTAATATGTTGGAAATGACGATTCACAAGAGAGTGGTCAGTTTTCATCGTTATAAACTGTGATTCAATATTCGGCCAATGAAATTAATGCTAACGCGTACGTCACACGAAACAGTCAAGTCTAGTCGTTTGAATTCGCTTGCTTATTCCGGGTATTTCAGTAATTTTTTGTCGAAAATCTGACTACGAAAAAAATGACGTATAATTACTATAATATTCTGAGGGTGCATTATTTATTTAATAACTTTTCCTCGAGATCACTGGCAATGTCCATTCGGTAGCGCCCACCATTCCCTCCTGGGTTAACAATTAGCAGTGCTGTGTCTGAAATGGCGTAAGGACACCGTAACAAAGCCTACGCAGAACACAAAAAACTACGGATTCTCCGAAGTCGTAATAGCTTCTGAGACGCTTCAAGGAAGCCTAGCAGTAATCAGTATAATAAATTATAATCAAAAGTCGTCAATGGAGTGACTTTGATGAGATATTCTACTTTAGTTCAACTTCTGCTCGGTAGAAATGGGTGTTTTTACTCACCTTCATCAGTTGCGGACTGAGCTTCTAGTAGGACAGAATAGCAGGTACAAGTTCTAGTTTTCTTAGTATAAACACATTCTCTTAAAGTTTGTAACCTATTCATATGAATGACAGTGGTGGTGATTGTGACCAGGACGCAAGTTAAGGCACATATCATACAGCAAAGACCTCCAATTTTAATCTGAAAATAAAAAAAAATGAAACAAAACTATTTATAAGATATTAAGACGGTGACAATTTTTATCAAATAATGAAGCTACAGAAGAAAATTGGAGCTACTACTTCGATACCAAATTTGAAACGTCTATACAGGGTGTTTCCCTTTAAATCAGTCACATCAATTCTTAAACACCCTGCATAATAGAAAAACCCGTGATAGGATTTATCCCAACATTCTTTCATGATCTTTCTCTACAAAATGAGACATAATGAATTAATTTGCCGAAGAATAAGAAAATAATTATTTTTCTGAATCCAAAAGCCTACTTACCAAATAATTATTCCTATATTTTCTCTTGGATAAGATCATAATGAGTATTCCAGTGAAAATAAGCTGAAACAAATTCATTTATTAGCGATGTTATTCTTATGAGAATAAATTTCATACTTACCAAAGATGCAGGTACAAAAGTTGGGATGGTTTTCGAAATAATTGAGTGTGGACGTGAGTGATCTTAGTAAAAAATAAACAGTCAAAAAGAGGGAACCAAGGATTGTCACCAGACCTCCACATACTGTACAGCAGAAGACGTACTTCTTTGATTCTCCTGTGTTTGAACTGGCTGAAACAACAGAGACAATGTTCATATTATAATTATAGTTATATAATAGTTATTTAATCAACAAGGTTATTAAAGACAGCGACTTATGGTCAAGATATTTTAATGTCCCGCTCCGCTCACGCGTTAATAGATCGAGACTATTGTTCGCTAGATTAATAACCGAGTTGATTACCAGATTTTTCCGATGATCTCTATGAATTGTGTATAAATTCTCGATTGAAATACATTCTCATTTTGTACAAGACATACATTTGACATTATAAAATGTCTATGTTTTTATGTTCCAGTAGAGTTTTGACACTTCTCGTAGTGCTTCTGAATACCTTGTGGACGGTTGCCATGAGGATTGCACATTGAAATAGCATGAATTGAGGATTAAAATGGGTCATTAATGATCAATTTCGTACACATTAAAATCACCTTTTATTTCGAGGTCGGCGAAAAAGGATTTTTTCAATATTGCATAATTTTAATGAATTTTTTGGTGAAAAATTGCGAAATTAATGGTATTTCCAGTGAAAGATGTCTAGTTTGATTTTTCCATGAAGTTGTTCAATTAATTATCATTCACAACCTGACTAAAAAAAGAAATAAGAACTCCATATTTATCATCTAGCTATACACAATAAACAAGATAATGTCCGAAAGATTGCCATGGGTAGGTTTAAGATTTGATCTGAAAAGTTGAATTATGGAGTGAAACAAAACCAATAACCCTCAGCATATTCAAATTCGAGTTATTACCTACCCAAAATGATCAAGAGTACAAAAGCTTATATTATGTTTTTCACAATACAAATTGTTTTAGTTCAGGTCAACTTGCCCTAGAAGCAAGTGAGCGAAAAGTGAAAGGGGTAAGTAATAGAAGTTCGAGAATACATTATTGCCTAGCACATCTGAGATTTTTTGATCTCAACTAACAAATGATCTGATTTACCGTCAACGAATTCTAAAATTAAACCAATGAATTTTAAATAGGAGAATTTTTTAAAGCAACTAAATCCTACCTCATTCCAGAAAAATTTTCATTACATTCACAATAAAAGACGAGCTAATTGAACAAGAAAATAATGGTCAAGGTTTTTAAGCTAAATTCTCTAAAAATTTTCCGAGTAAAGGCCAAACCTATTATCGAAATCATATCAATTTTGAGAAAATTCCCATTTCCTTCAATTGATCTCTCAAAAATAGAATTCATAGAATGTTTCTTATGAACATGTGAAGTCGAAAATTTTGTTAAACTTTCTTGCCGATCAAAGAAGAACCGAGTGTGATAATGAATGAAAAATTTGAAATTTTGATATAGAAAACCTCTTATGAAAAAAAGAATATCTAAACAGACATTAAACTGAAATCAGACTAAAAATACCTTAAAAGATATGACAAACTCAAAAGAATTCACATTTTTTCTAAATCAACCACTGATTTTTCAGTCTTCAACGATAATTCATCGAATGCAAAAGATTTTTGTTATGAGTCCATCCAGATACCTTGATATATGATAAGAAATCAAACATACCTATAGATAAAGAGCTAATAAATAATAATATATCAAACTGGAGAGGAAAAAATTGAAGTTGCAGGAATAAAACCTCCGAAAAAAAAGGAAACTCGTGAAAAATTCAACCAACTTAATATTATAATGACCAGACACTCTTTCATCTAAATTATTCACCAGTTTTCAAATATAATGAATTGAACATTTTATATGATAAAATTGATAAAACAATTAATATGTGACAATAAAACTCCCCCTATGATCCCTATGATCTGTTCAAAATAACAGACATACTATTCAATTTATATGAAAAAATTCAATATTATATTAATGAAAAAACAATAATAAAAACAACCCATGAAAATAGGAGATCAAGAAGCATAAAGTCACACAAATATTCCCTCAAAGAAATTTTTTTAAATTCAATTTAACTAGAGTAATTAATTTTCAGGCAACATCTTTTTTCGAAATTCATTTTTCATTTTCCACAAAGGACAATTAGATAAATCTGTAGCGAATACTCACAAAAAAGATAATATCCGTAAGTAAGTATGATATCAATAATACAAAAAATTAACAACAACAAAAAAAACGAAAAAAAGCTCACAAGAACACATGAACAATTCAACCAAATCAAGATCATTGAACCTCTAATCTCTCTAATATGTAGGCTCAATGAAAAACAAAAACAAATCTCAGATCCAACAAGACTCACCAATGACATATTATAAGACACAAAGGGGTATGATATCAATAATACAAAAAATTAATAAAAACGAGAGCAAAAAAAGAAAATAAATCTAACATGAATTGACGAACTATTCACCCATATCAAGATCATAAAACCTCTTACGACTCTAATAACTCAAAGAAAAACAAAAACAAATTTCAGACTGAACAAGACTCACCAATGCCCATACCATGGTGCGGCAAGGCATGAGGAATGGGCTGAAGGGCATGTGGAGGCAAATGGTACTGCACAACTTGCATCACAGGATAACCGTGCATTTTAATTTGTCTCGGATCACTGGCTTATCTTACAAATCTTCAAAGGTCCACGGTAACTATGACAACTCTCATGTCGCCACTCTCAGCACTAGCACTTGAATCTTCGTAAAATTTGATCCTTGCGTTTCTGAGAGCCCTTCGACAGGTCTGTAACGCCGAAAAGTTTAGGGGTGGGTATGGACAACATCACTCACATCAAAACTAAGGCTATACACCCTTTAAAATCAGGTGTACACTGCACAAGGCTAGGTGTAGATGAAAACTAATTTTTTTCGTCCTTTCGCGAGTTTAACCTTTGACCATTTCCGAAGGGTTGCGAAATTCCTGTTACCCTTCTGGCGAAGGGGCGTTTCAGAGAGGGCATCCTTATCGGAAAGTCAATATTTTGAATCTCTTCCTTGTTTCTGATGAGGGGTGGTCATGCGCTTCAAATGCAGGACTAACAAGTGGTTAATTTCGCGATTACACAAATACGTATTTAATTTTCAGTAACATCTATCGCCCAGTCAATTCATGGCAATTAAGTATCCAATTTCACGTGGTAATTGAAAAGAATAATTTTACTCTAGGTGATTGGGAACTTTGGATAAGTTTCTGGAGTTTTTGAAATTTTGTTTGGGTGTTGTTGAGTGGCGAAGTTTTGCTACGAATTTATTAATTAGATCTTATGTAAAGGGTTTTCCAATAAAAGGTGTTATTTTGAATAGCCCGCTATTTCGGTAGATGCCACGTTTGAAGCTGTCATTTTTTGACATTTGACAAGTAGAAACTACGACATAGTGAAAAATGAAACGATACACGCTTCAAGAACGCATTGAAAATATTAAAATTTACTATAAAATGGAGAAAAATTGGCAGAGACGGTTAGTAAAACTCGAACATTTTTGAGTCGTCGTGAAGCACCTTGTCGGACCGCAATAAAGGAATTGGTGAAAAAAATTCGAGCTGTTGGGACAAGTTAGTGACGTGAAGAATAAAACCAGTACACGTCGCTCAAGAACAGCCGAGAATATTGCTGTTGAAGCCGAAAGTGTTGAAGAAAACCCAGGTTTGTCCATTCCTCGTCGTTCTTTGGAATTAGGCATTCCACAAACGTCATAACATTACTGGACAACGTTTTCTTTCAACAAGCGCTACGTGCCAGACAAGCAACGAAACCATTGATCTTTTGCGGGAAAAGTTTCCGTATCGTGTTATCTCTCGAAGAGGTGATCACAATGGCCACCGAGATCTTGTGATTTAACACCTTGCGACTTCTTCCTTTGGGGCCACGTGAAAGAGAAGGTCTACGCCAATAGCCCAGCGTCGATTAAAGCCCTCGAAGATGGAATTCGTGAGGCTATCGAGGGCGATTTGGTTATGGAAAATTTCATTAAAAGAATATGGTCCTGTAAGCGTGGTCGTGGTGGTCATTTGCCTGATGTTATTTCCACTATTAACTGCATAGCTTCTTCTTTATAATAAATAACATTCGATCATTTATATTGAAAAATGGCATTTTTCAAGCCTTATACAGAATTTTGAGTCTAATTGCTCCTCCAATGATGAGCGCTCAACAGCACCTGTTCAGGACTTTTCCTAATTTCGCATTAGGCTCAAATCACAGTTTGAGAACCATAAGAAAAAAACTTTTGCACTGTTTTGAATGAATAGAATCTTTCATTGTACAAATGAGCAATGTACTTGAATTCTTCAACCAATTATTTTTAATGCCTTAAATTTTTCGAATAACTTCTTTCTACATGAATCCATTTCACTCTTTCCAAACGAATAACCATCTTAAGACTCTTTTTTTCGGTGTTCTATGACCCAACCAGTATAATAAATTCAATAGCCCGTAAAAAATTAATTTCATTCATAGCCGGAATTTGATAGATTGTAGCAGCTAGTTCATTATCCAATCGGCCGTGACAAACACCATCGGAATTGCATATTTAAATATTCGTGAAAGAATATAATGCAAAGATGACAGAGGACTTTAACCTGAGCTCATTGGTATGCGTCTCTAGATCGAGACCTTCTGAAAAATGATGCATCTGGTGCTCTTGAGCGCTTGATTAATTGTTTCTTTTGTGCTGGTACTGGGTGAGAGGATATGGTGACATTATTTTCATCAACCTACTGAATATAATTTGTGAGTTCATCACGTGTGCTGTGAGGAGAAGAAAGATGATGTTCTTGATTAATTGCTTGGTGGGAAAATAACTCTGGATTTCGGAAAAATAGTTATTTTTTATTAAACTAACAAGTGTAAAATAGTGATACGTTTTCGCACGCCAACTAGTGTGTAAAGTGTTACTTTTTCGTGCGCTTTCGAGTGTACAGAGTTATTGTAGATTTGTAGACTATTAAGGAAGTTGCATTACACTGCGACCTTTAGTTTGGCTCGAGCATCCTTTGCTAGTCTTAAAATTCGGAATGCTGGTTCTCCTTCATTCACAACAGTTTCAAAATGTCAGCTTTCGGTGAACTGTCGAAGTGCGATATAGCCATACACTCAGATAGTCAAGCTGCTATTAAAGCACTGAGCTCCTACGTCATCGACTCAAAGATGATCTGGGAGTGCCGGAACAAACTCAATGAGGTAGGCAAGAAAAATAAGGTCTTTTAATCTGGGTTCCCGGCCATTCGAGAATCAAAGGAAACGAAGAGGCTAATACACTTGCCAAAGGGGGCGCACGAATGTCACTCATTGGCCCAGAACCCTTCTGTGGTATAGGTAAATGTACCTATGAGAAGGAGTTTCTGGAGAAGGAGAAAGCCGAGAAGGAAAAACTCTGGCGGAATCTCCCAGGGATGGATCATTTCACTAAGTTTCTCCGGAACTTTGAAGCAGCAAGATCCAAATATATCTGGATCTTGGTAAGAAACAATTACACCTCCTCATCGGCTTTAAGAATTTAAAAAAATTGATTTTTTACCTCAAGCTTGTGCTCTGTTGGAATATTTTCGAAAGAATATCATGGTATCTGTATTGATATGGAAATATAATGATGCAAACAATAGGAGATGAAATTGAATTTGAAAAAATCACCTAACTATTATTGCAACTATAACTGTTATTCTGAACAATAACAAAAAAAGTGTTTTACAGGGGAGAGGAGGTGAGCCTTTGGATGAACTAAAAATCAGGCAATAAAAGCGATTAAACCTTTGAATAAAGATGAAAAGTAATAAACATACACTTAGAATTGAGCAATTCGAAGAAAAAATATATTTATAGGTTACGCCAAGAAGTCAAATTAGACAGAAAAATGTTGTGTTGTTGGAGCCCACTAGACATTTCTACAAAAAGGCTCGAAATCCCCACGTTTCAGGGGTGAAAGATAGAACCGGTTCTATTTATTTGCATACCTGAAAAAAGCCACCAAAATAGTCCCAGCCGCATGCGCATTCGTTGTAATTTCAAGCGGAATTGGTCAAGCCAACAAAAGTTCATGTTGTAATAGGGGTATAATAATTAATTATAAAGAAAGAAACCTACCTATCCTCGTCCTGTACCTAGAATTCAACGACGAATCAAACCTAGGTCTAGGAGGCGGTCTTGGAGGCAGAGCTGGAGGCAACGGAGAAATCTCTATCCTATCATCAGGCTCAAACTTCCTCATATCTCTAACCTCAACCTCATCCTTCTGATGACCCTCGTCCTGCAAATGGCAAGAACACCCTGTGTTCGATATCTTCCTAACTGGAATAGTCTTTGGTGATGCTTGGATACCCTGCATGCTGTGGACCGCGCAGCTTATTTGATTTATCTGGCTCAGCTGGCTCATTTGGTGACCATGTGGTGGGGTGTTGAGCGCCTGCGTCGAATGGTGGTGGTGCATCGTTTTGGTTGAGCAGTGTGGGTGCGATGGTTCAGTCTTGGTGTTTTCGATGGTATCACGGTGTTTTTCGTTGCATTGGCATTTCTGGCTAGGGTGGATCAGATCGTTTTGATCGTTGGGTTGTAAGAGGTGATCCGGGCTTTTCGATGGGTCTGGCGAAGAGGTAGACATTTTGGTTGGTGGGGTTGTTACATGTCCTGGGTGAGTTTGGGGTTTGGTGAGCTGGAAGAGATAAAAAATAGTTTTAGAAGAAGAATACATGAGATGCTTGCTTTCAGAAATCATATGGACCTTTTTTTCATATTTTTGAAGCAATTCATATTAATTCGTATATAAACTGTTTGAAGAATATAGAACATATCATTGAATTATTATTTAGGCTATTTCTTCGAAGCATTTCTCGTTATTTCAGGAAAATAGTGAAAGTTCTTCTAAATGTTCTTTTCCTAGTATCGAGTGTGATACCTGAAGAGTTTGAGGATGCGAATTAACGAAGTGAATGATCATGCAAATTTTCAAAAGAATTGTAAAATCGTAACTATAGGGTTTTATAGTTATTTAATCAAGACCATTAGTCGCTTGATTAATAACCGAGTTGATTATAAGATTTTTCCGACAATCTGAATATGAATTGTGTATGAATTCTTGATTGAAATACATTCCCATTTTGCACAAGACTTACATTTGACATAATAAAATGTTCCGGTAGAGTTTTGACATTTCTCGTAGTGCTTCTGGATACTTTGTGTACGGTTGCCATGAGGATTTCACATTAAAATAGCATAAATTGAGCATTAAAATGGGTCATTAATGATCAATTTCGTACACATTAAAATCACCTTTTATTTTGAGATCGACGGAAATAGTTATTTAATCAACTAGGTTATTAAAGACAGCGACTAATGGTCAAGATATTTTAAAGCGTGAGCGGAGCGAACGCGTTAATAGTTCGAGACCACTAGTCGCTAGATTAATAACCGTGTTGATTACAAGATTTTTCCAACGATCTCAACATGAATAGTGTATAAATTCTTGATTGAAATACATTCTCATTTTGCACAAGACATACATATGACATAATGGAATTTCTATGTTCCAGTAGAGTTTTGACATTTTCTCATAGTGCTTCTGAATACTTTGTGTACGGTTGCCATGAGGATTGCACATTAAAATGGCTAAAAAATTGAGCATTAAAATGGGTCATTAATGCTCAATTTCGTACACATTAAAATCGCCTTTTATTTCGAGGTCGGCGGAAAATATTTTTAAAAACCGATTTTTTACAGACGATATTTTTTGAATAATTTTCAGCGATATAGCGTCCATTAACATTCGAAAGCTACATAGAAGTCATTAATGTATTATATTACACAGAATATTGTATTTCATGTTATATTGAATGCTTGCTTTGAATAGTGCCCCTTTATCATAAGTTAGGGTGAAGTTGACCCTTCGAAGGGCCAGCATTTAAATCAAGTTTAATTTAATCAGATGATAATATCTGTTCCAATACGGTATCTACAGTTAATAAATTCAACCCTTAATGGAATTTGGTAACTCCTCCCTTTGGAATAGGATGAGACCTATTACAGAACCCAATAGCAGGTAAGTTTATCCCTTTCGAACTTATTCGAATTTTCTTGATTCAATTCCATCATCTGAAGAATTTACAGAAGATATGCCGAGTTTGTTGTGCAGAGAATATTTCGAAAATTCCAAAATATAAATAACTTCAGTGTGGGCAAACCAATAAATCAAAATAATGAATTAGAATTAGTAGGTGGAATAACGTGTAGTCTTAACAATCCTCATTAAAAAAACATAACATGTATCACCTGGAAGACAGCTCATAAGTTATCGTCTTTGAGGAACATCACCAATTATTGTATCTTTACAAAACATGTAATAAATATAAAATACCTTGGAGGTGTCAACATCTCAAATACTGAGAAAATTCGAAGCTTTTTTTCATGATAGAAATTGATACGGTTAATGTCGACGATATTATCGCCGAAGAACATTATCAGTGTTTTTTGAATAAAGATTCATTCTGAACAATCATACAATATTCTCACAGTAATCAATCACTACCTAATACCAAATTATCGAACTCCAACTGTTTCCACTATCAAAAAATCGAACCGAATAAACAAGAGAAATAACTCATAAACGACCGGTCAAGAATTCTTCCAGTGGGAATGGTATGTAGTGGCCCATACGAGTGCTCCACAAGAACTTCAACATAACACATTCGTCTACCTGCTAACTGCTAATGAGTAGGTGTGAAATGCTCCGAGATTTTTAAATCATGAGAAGACAACCTACCGTTGAAATTCTCATGCCAGATTTTACCTGTCTTCTCTTCCTTATCTATATACAAAGTGTTCGGAAAATCGATAAATTATAGGATATATGCAGAATGAAAAAAATCATCAGATCAGAATTGGCGGTTGAAAGTGACGTACATGTTAGCATTCATTTCTCTCGGATTCAGATAGAACATAAAAAATAAGATGACAAGGTCCCATAATTTTTTTACTAGCGGCCCTCCCTACGAAGATACGACCTCCTACATGACGCCACTGGAATTCATTTTAGTGGAATAAATTTCAAACTAGGTACTTACTTCTTTTATTATTTTTTTCGAAAATGGTCATTTTATCGACACTGAACAAGAGTACCTTTTCTTTTTCTAAGCTAATTGAAATTTGAGTGCGGTGATTTAAGAGGTCTCTAATACTATAATCATATCATCAAATTCATCAAATTATATCGAGTAGTTTGAAACTTATTCCACTGAAATGGATTTCCAGTGTCGTCATTTAGGAGGTCGTATCTTCGTAGGGAGGGCCGCTAGGAAAAAAAGTTATGGGAACTTGTCATCTTCATTTTTTATGTTCTATCTGAATCCGAGAGATTTCAAACATTTTCCGGGACACCCTGTATAAAATATAAATTGAAGAGAAAGTTAAAATAGAACAGGATAAAGTAGCAATAGAAGCTCATGTAATAACCATTCAAAAAATAGTGATAGTAACCAAGGTGATTTCATTTCTATCTCCTATTATTTCATGAAGTTCTCAAGCTCTTGAATTAACCGCTATTGGTTGAAAACTTCTGACAGGTATAAACACCTTTAATTACTCTTATCTGAACCTTAATCTGATCGATTTATGAGTTCTTCGCTCCAACATTGTTTGGATTTCCCTGTCAGCTTCGTGTTACACTAATCCCGTTTTTATACACGAAGAAATTCGAGTTCAAGTGGCTTTGAGAGTTCGTTACAAGCATGGTATACCTACTAGCAAACAGGTAACGGGGAAAGAGAAATATGAAAGAAATGCAAGAGATGTAAAGATATCCGAGAGAAACGGTTTCGTCAATTGAAATTGTTGAATTCTAGTTAGTACCTGAGCATATGGTAAAAGCTATTAATAAAACACATGACGCTTTGACTTATTGGGTACACGTGCTAACATATTATGCCCATGTTTGGCGTGGTTGTTTCTATGCGAAATAGGTCTAGTGGTTCCCGAGTTATGGATCTCTGGATTTTATTCACATGGTCACACTAATTTGAGGAAAAATCCTCTGGATTCAACTGATATTAGGTTATACAGGCTGTCCCGGAAATGTGGGAATCTCTCGGATTTAGATAGAACATAAAAAATGAAGATGACAAGTTCCCATTTTTTTTCTAGTGGCCCTCTCTACGTAGATACGACCTCCTAAATGATGTAACTGGAAATCCATTTTAGTGGAATAACTTTCAAACTACTCGATAAAATTTTATGAAAATTTGATATGATTAATCAATTAAATCAACGCACTCAATTTTCAATTAGCTTGTTCAGGTTACCCAGGGCGGACTGAGTTGTACATTTTAATGCTCACATTTTTAACACCCTGTATGGTAAGGTGGACACCTTGAACATTAAGCTAAAGAAAAGATACTCTTGTTCAATGTCGATAAAATGAACCGTTTTCGAAAAAAAAGAAAGTTAGTAATTGAAATTTATTCCACTAAAATGAATTTCCAGAGGCGTCATTTAGGAGGTCGTACCTTCGTAGGGGGGGGCCGTTAGGAAAAAAAGTAATGGAAACTTGTCATCTTATTTTATTATGTTCTATCTGAATCCGAGAGATTACCCACGTTTTCCGGGACACCCTGTATTATAATAGACCCACACACCTAATTTTCTGTATAAACTCGAAATTCATGTGAAAATTTCAAAAACTAAGTTTTAAGTTTTTTATTTTCATCTTTTATAAATAAACCTTTATAACGAAATTTCTTTAAAACCTTTCTGTATTCCAAACATACTGAAATTTTTTGCATCTTTCGAGAACGTTTACCGTGGTCATGGATATTTTTTTATACTATCTTCAATAATATATACTTCAGACGATATACATATTTTCAAATTCACAGTTGTACAAAAAATGTTGTTTGTATTTCGTGCTTATAAAATTCGCACTTAATACAAAATAAGTATTTCGATTTTGACTCAATATAAAATGAAAAAATGATTATTTTGAATGAAAAAAAGGGAGGTTTCAATCATTTTTCCTGAATTTTCCTTGCGAAAGATAAAATTTAAAATACAAAAATTTGGGTTCTTTAATTTTTCAAATGGATTTCGAGGTTATGTGAAACAAGTGGAGGTACAGTGTTGTAGATCTTTTCTTCACCTTCAACTTTGCTATTTGACCTTTTTCAATAGAATCTATAGGTAATCATAACAGTAATTTTTAAATTCAACACACCAGAGCAAAAAAAGTAATGATTAGATAGCTTCATGGAGCCTTTAACAGACTTTTCTCACCTAGTATTCAGTTTAATATACTTTCGAACTTCTTTCTTATTGTTCTCATTTTTCACTTAAGCTTGACGATATTTCTCCCTAGTTATCAATTAATTAACAATATCAACTAAGGAGTTCCTGATCACGATCGAATTAAAAGTGAAAGGTGAACTATTTCTAATCCAATAATCTGATACCGGATTCAGAAACCAACATGACGAATCTCACGACCAACAAATGTCATTGTTCGTTCTGAAGAAAATGCGCTCAAATCAGATTGTATTTTATCGAGAAAATTTTCTAATTAATTTGCGATGAATATTTAGATATCACGCGGTGTTCTCCGTCTTCTATCTAGCGGAATATCGAAGATTTATGAGGCAATTAGTTTTAGTTGTGCTGAAAGAAAATGTAGACTAGAAATAATTATGGGAGGACTTAATTGTTAACAGAATTGGATGATGCAAAAAAACATAGCTCGTCGAAACCACACTTTTTATCTTGTTCTACAAAAAAAACAGCTGAAGAACGACGAAAAAAAATATGAAAAATATTTATATACCTTGAGTCGTTCACTTATTTAAATTAAGATACCTCAGAGTTGCGATTGTATAAAAACTGTCTAGAAGAACTTCTAATTCAGATGCAAATTCGCGATACCTTGTAGAGCAGATTCTGTCATACCTTGTTTAGCAAATAAGAGCAAAAGTATATCTCAGTTCTACATATAGTCCGTTCACGAAAGGTTGAGCACATAGTAGGCGTTTGTTTGTTTTTCGGAAGTTGGCAGTATTTGCTGTCATAACGTAAAATAAAGTCAACGTTGCCTAATGTACCCGGCCTCGTCCGACGAGCTTCCGAGTTATCAGACAACTCTATGCAATATTGACAACATTGCGTATCAATCTGACAGAAAATAAAGAACATAACCTAAAATTTTAGTATACACAGTGGAATATGTCAGATTCCATGGCCAACCGACGGCTCAACCTTTCGTGAATCGACTATAGCTTATATTCCATATTATACAGGGAATCGTAATTTTTTGTGAAAACACTCAGACATGATTTGGGATAAAAGCTTGTTTCTACTATCAGCAATTAGAATGGGGAAAGTGAGTAGTTTTGTAGTACAAATGTATGCATGTATTCAAGTTTGTATGAACCTGCAGTTTTTAATCTATAAAGTGATTATTCACAAAGTTTTTTATGCCATCGTACCGATAACACAAACAAACATTCAGTTTATTAAAAAAACTACAAGATATCTCAAGACATAATATGTTAATATGAGGTTCTTTTTGAGCGCTCGTTCAACTTAAAGGAGTGCTGTATCGTTTTGACGAATGTCAGTAATTTTCGAAGTTTGAGCCGAAAATGGTCTCAAACGATAGGGTTAGACTCCCTGATGACGAATTCATGATCAAATTCAATTCAGTCCGCGAAGCCGTCCGTTAGCACAATAACTTTCGTAGAGATTGTCCTAGAGACTTGAAATTTTCAGGGTGAGTTCGGTTCCCAATGGCTACAGGGTGTTCATAAAATATGACTATTCAAAATTTTGTTTCTCAATATCTCAGACAAAACGAAACCCATCGAAATGAAATGTTGCTTCTGACTTAACCTGATCTGTCTCAAAAGATTCATTCGAACATCTGGATGAAAAATAACATCCAAACTTTATATCCACATGCAATCGTTTGAAAGTGAAATTCGAAGCATTTTTGCTCTGAATTCCCTGCATTGAACAAAACTCTACTGGCGAATGTGCAGAACAACATTGTTCCGAATGCCTTTTTGTGGAATAACTCAGGTTACATTCCGCGAAATCCTTGAGAATTCCCGTATCAGGATGAAATGAATGCTTGAGGGGGTCATTTGCATGATATTTAACTACATACGCAATTTTGTACTGTAATTGTAACATATACTGGCTCCGCGATATAAGAACGACATGAAAAAATTAAACGGTAGGCAATTCACAAATGATTATTTATTCATAAAATGATACATAGTTGAACTGTAGGAAACTTGTCTTGAGAAAATATTAATGACAATGTTGCGTTCGTAATTTAGTTCCATCATACTATATGGTTATTTCTTTATGTACTTGAATTGAAAAATTGTCAAGATATATTCTGTCGACGTATGTGATATTTTCGAGTACGATATTCGTGATTTGAGTATATTATCCTTTTCTTGATGTAATTATGTTCAGTACTGAAAGGTAGAAAGTGGAATAGGAAAATTCACTGATGAATTTGTGTGTGTCGAAATCTCAAACGTAATTTCTAAATCATGAAAACTTACGTCCCTTGATGATATTTTTATAGAAAATTCATTTAAAAAAATTTGAGAAAAGTACTGAGCAGGAGCTTTTGAGCTCTCGTTCTTTGGTGGAGCAATAAGACTATTCCCTCAGAATTTTATATGGGATTTGAGATTGATACTAAATATATGAATGGAGAGTATCAGCACAATCGGAGTTATAATTCTGGAAATTATTCAATGAATGAAATATATAAAAATAAATAATTACAAAAATTAAATTTTATGGTTCTGATGATGCGATCCCGAGATCTGATGTTTTTTACCTGCAAAGAATTTCCACACTTTTCCAACGACAAACCCACCAAAATAAACAACAAAACTAACCACAATCACTCTCGAGATCTTTCCTCAACAAGAAACTAACTTCAACTAATCAGAAATCAGCAAAATTCCGGTGGGCAGTACTTTTTTCTGTACCTGCTACTTCCTAGGTCCTAGAGAATAAAGAAAAAGACCGAATCAGCACAACCTATTTTCACACATATTATCACATGAAAAAAAATTGCCGATGTGAGTTATCATGCCTCAGAGAGGAATGCGGGAGCCCTTTGTCCATAGTATTATTGTTTGTGGAAAAAAGCAACAGGTAGAACTTAGGGTTTTATGTTGGAACAGTTGACAAAGGATGATTTTACGGTGGCTTCTTGTTCAATTCACTTTCAACATGAAAAGCTTTGGTGAGCAAAATGGGAGATCGATAATTCGTCCAAGACTTCGATTCCTTTGAATGAAAGAAGTCTTTAGATGTTGGGTACAAAACATTGAAGGACAGTGGAGAATGTTGATTTTTTCTTTGTGTATCTTTCCAATGAAAATTCGAAACTTTGCGATAATATTCATCGAGAAATTCAAGGAAGAATATTCAAAGAATCTGGATCATATTATATTTTACAGAACAAATATTTCTTTGGAAAAAAATTAGGCAATTTTAAACTGCAATCAATATCTCCAGATATGGAATTAATAAAACCCAGGATTATTCTCAAATCGTAGATTTTTCAATGTAATCGAATTCGCCTAGAAATGTAAGGCTTTTCCGACCCGGTAACCAATATACTATTGAGTTGAAGCTACTTTTGTCAGATGAGCAAGCAACGTTGTCCAATTTATACAGGGTGTAACTAAATAAGTGTATATTTAAGGAGGTGATTCCTCATCGAAAAAAAGATAGGATCTTTCATATAAAGAAACTTCATTGGAGCATCTCTTGTTAAGATACAGCCCCTCAAAGGGAGTACATAAAATTTGTATAACAATTTTTTTCACAAGCACCAAAAAAGTTACAATATTGAAATTAACTTGACGTTTCCTACTAGCAAAAAGACACTTATCCAGTTATTTATTTGGTTTACCCATGTTATAAGGGTGGGAACGCAACCACCCCTAAAGTTTATTTCCAATGTAACTTTTTGTCTTATTATTTGTTTACCATTCAAAAATTTATTTCCGATAGCCTGTTTCATTCTGAACAAAAAAATCTCTTGAGTTTTTTGCCCAAAATAAACAGTTCGCAGCAAAAAATATTTTTAACAACTAATTTATAAACTGACAGCGTTATACCAATTTAATTGTATTTATGTAGTAGACAGTTTTAGCGATAGTGACAATTAAATTGGTATAACGCTGTCAGTTTATAAATTAGTTGTTTGTAAATAATTTTTTGCTGCGAACTGGTTTATTTGGGCAAAAATCAAGAGACATTTTTGTCTAGAGTAAAACAGGCTATCGTAAATGAATTTTTTAAATGGTAAACAAATAATAAGACAAAACGTTACATTGAAATGAACTTTAGGGGTTGCGTTTCCCACCCTTACAACCAGGGGGTAAACCAAATAAATAACTGGATAAGTGTCTTTTTGCTAGTAGGAAACGTCAGGTTAATTTCAATATTGTAACTTTTTTGGTGCTTGTGAAAAAAATTGTAATACAAATTTTATGTACTCCCTTTGAGGGGCTGTATCTTAACAAGGGATGCTCCAATGAAGTTTCTTTATATGAAAGATCCTATCTTTTTTTCGATGAGGAATCACCTCCTTAAATATTTTACACTTATTTAGTTACACCCTGTATATTAAAATTAATGAAAAACAATAATAGTAATAACACGTAGGTAACCACAGTCAAAAATAAACTGTGTAACGCCACTGCAGTTCTGCTCTAATCCCTGCACCGCTCCGATGATTGATCAAAGGCATCATTAACCAGAGCATAATGAAGCTGAACATTGAGAGAATCTCGGAAAATTGATTCCCTTTAGTTATTGAAAGTATCAATTAATTTAAACCTCGTTTCACATGGTTTCGCTGTTAACTACAAATGGAGATGGCAGGTGGCAGATGGGAAACCATCGATAATGATTTTCGCTGATCGGGTTACCAACAGACCTGCGAATTCTTCGGATTCTCGATAAATACGAGTTTTGCACTGCACTGCTGAGAATTCGCATTAAAAGATTGTCGTTCTGGTGTTTTAGTACTAAGCGCACATGACTTCGCATCAGTTCACTTTTATCGCTTAACAACCGGAAAATACTTCATGGTGGGAACTGATTTCAGTGTGTTGTTGTGAAAAAATGCATCACAGACATAATCAGAATTGAGACTTCCAACAATTAACAATCGAAGAAAAAATTTTCGAGTGATTTCCAGATTTTATTTTAAAATATTGACTTTCAGAAAATCCTGGTGATGATCCGTGTTTTGTTTAGTAACCAGATTTCTGGAAGAAATTATGGTAATTACTTGAATTAAACATAATTTCGAGCATAATTTGAGATGCCTTAATAAATTCAATCAAATATACCAGAATTTTGAAATATTTAGTATATGTAGAATATGTTACGAAACTAACATAATAAAGGGTTTTCCAATAAGAGGTGTTATTTTGAATAACCCGCTATTTCGGTAGATGTTACGTTGAAGCTGCCACTTTTTGACATTTGACAAGTAGAAACTACGCCATTAATAAAAATGGAACGATACACTTCAATAACGTATTGAAATGATTAAAATTCGCCATAAAAATGGTGAAAATTTGGCAGAGACGGTTCGTTAAACTCGAACATTTTTGGGTCGTCGTGAAGCACCTTGTCGGACCGCAATGAAGAAATTGCTGGAAAAATTCGGGCTGTTGGGACAAGTTAGTGATGTGAAGAATTAAAACCCGTGCACGTCGCTCAAGAACAGCCGAGAATATTGCTGATGTACCGAAAGTGTTGAAGAAAACCCGGGTTAGTCCATTCTTTGTCGTTCTTTGGAATTAGGCATTCCACAAACGTCATTATACCGTATTTTGCTTAAATTTTGGGTCTTAGGCTTATAATGAAGTTCAGTGCTACGCTACGTGCCACACAAGCAACGAAACCATTGATCTTTTCCGAGAAAAGTTTCCGGATCGTGTTATCTCTCGAAGAGGCGATCACATCAATTGGCCAACGAGATCTTGTGATTTAACACCTTGCGACTTCTTCCTTTGGGTCTACGCCAATAGCCCTGCGACCTCAAAGATAGAATTCGTGAGGCTATCGAAGACATAGGGCAGAAACTTTGCGATTTGGTTATGGAAAATTTCATTGAAAGATATGGTCCTGTAAGCGTGGTCGTGGTGGTCATTAGCTTGATGTTATTTTCCACTATTAACGGCATAGCTTCTCTTCTTTTAAATAAAACAAACATCCAATCATTTATATTGAAAAATGGTATTTTTTTTAATATCAAAATAACACCTCTTATTGGAACACCCTTTACAATGCATTTATCGCTGTAATTATGCAGTAATGCACTCCCTCTGCATAGAATTTTTTACAGGATGGAAATATTCATTGAAATATCTGGTCTATCAAACATTCTAGAC
>JACDNR010000752.1:0-51939 GCA_013421045.1 Propylea japonica
ATATAAGAGCATACAAAAGAGAAAATTGAATGTTTGCATTTTTAATGATTTTGAATCACCTAACGTTCAAGAGATGCATCGAAAATATCCCCTGCCTGAAAAGATAATGAATTTATGCAAATCACTCTGCTTATCCAATTTTCGAAAAATGTGAGATACCGATCCGAAAATTGATCGTTGGAACTCAACAAACTTATGATTATTTCTGCTTCACCAACTGCCTGATTTTGTTCTTATGGATAATTCCTATAATTCACAAATTCTGGTTCCAGGACAATCCAGAAAATTTACAACGAATAAAACAATAACCTCCCAAATTTTCGTACCGTACTTATATAGATTAATCGGAAATTACAGGTTTCATGATTGGATTTTTTGCGATTATAATTTTTGAAGCCTTTTGGGATACCTTTGACATTACGCAGATTATCACCGGTTCGCGGAATTATGCGATCTGGAAAATATAAAAAAAAATTCGCCGAAAATAATAATTCTCTAGGGTCGACGATTATAGTGTCGTCGACGAGCTTTCATCATACAGTTAAACGCTCCGATTCCTTGCAGAATGCAAATTCTGTTATGCTAAGCAGCTGAATGGAACACACAGGTCTGTATTCTTGAATTTATTTATTTCTTTTAGGGTTAGCAACAAAAAGAGTTGCTTCGATTGATTGTTGATTTGTCTAGGGGAGAGCGGGGCAAATTGGGATACTTAACACTTAAGTGTACGTACAAGAAAAATATTTATGATTAAACAGCAAATGTTAGCTCAAAATCAGTGTTTAACTCATTACGAATGACCATATATATTTTTCTCTCACTTTTTATGAGAAATAAACGAAATATGAGGCTTGAATGTCAGATGGCATTTTGTCCCGCTTTGCCCCATATATAGGGGTAAAGCGGGGTACCTTATGGGGCATTGTGGGGTATTTATAATAATTAATTAAGAATATTAACTTGGAACTAAATAGTCTTCACTAACATAAAAATAATAAACTACGAATCTTTGGCTTATATATTATCATTATAATCTTATAAAAATACATATTTATATAAAAACAAAAACATGCATGCAGATTGACATACTGAATGTTCATGGAAAATTTCAAGAGGATCACGTTTTCAGAACCATAACAATTAAATTTTTTTGATTGGCAAATTTTTTCATTTTTCAGTTTTTTGAATAATTTCCAGAATATTATTCCGATCGTTCTGAGATTTTACATTTATATATTTAGTTTCAATCTCAAATCCAATACAAATTTTGAGGTAATAGCTTTATTGCTTCGCCCATGAACAAGCGCTCAAAACACCTGCGCAGGGCTGTTCTTATTTTTTTTTTCTCATCATGTAGTTTCGAGGAACGTTGTCTAAGTTGGCAGCTTTTTTGTTACCCATTTCACCCGACACAACATTTTGAAGCGCTTTTTTCATTGCTTCCATTGACCAGAAATGATGATTTGTAGTCCCTCTTATACGTTCGAACCATATTTACTGAAATATAAGTTTCTTTAGTTAATGAAGAAATTAATATTTGAGTTGTTTCAAAAAGGGGCACAGTGAGGTACCGTTCAAACAATACCCTACTTTGCCCTTTTTTCTTTCAATGTATCCCACTATGCCCCATGTGACTTCAAATACTAAACATGAACTAAAATACTCACCTTTTTCGCAATCTCTCTTGAATTAATTTTCAATAATTACAGCTATATGGAATCTCTATAAAAAGATATATAAAACACAAATTATTCGAGCTCAGGATTTCCTAAAAACCGTAGTTCAATACTGACGATATTATTCACGAACTCACTCGTTGCAGTCTTTCAGTCATACTGACTAATGACTTTAGAACTGGCGTTTAGCATATGAAGACCACGTTCCGATCGATTACCAATGAAATCGATCTATTTGAAACTTGTTTCGAAATTTTGTTTGGCTGTAATAAGGGAATCCCGCTTTGCCCCGCTAGCCCACAAGCCCACTATGCCCCGCTCTCCCCTATAAAAAATTCAAGAATAACCATGAGCAGGTGCTCCTAAGCGCTCGTTCATTGGTGGAGCATTAATGCTATTACCTCAAAATTTTGTATTGGACTTGAGATTCACGCTAACTATATGAATGCAAAATCTCAGCGCGATCGAAATTATATTCTGGAAATAATTGAAAAATTAAACATGTAAAAATTCGATAATTGAAAAGAAATTAGATTTTATGGTTTAGATGATGCGATCCTCTTTGAATTCTGCATGAAGTTCAGTATACACCAATCTCCATTCACAAATATAAAGATTCTTCTTTTAAATATTACAGTTGAATTTTCTATGGTTCTGTAAACACTATGGGCCATCAAATTTTGCATGAGGCTTATTATGAGCATCTTGCATTGGCCTTAAAATTTCTTTTCGATTATTTCCGTTTCCTCTAAGATATACAGGGTGACTGGTGACGTAAGAACAACTGCTAACTGGAGCTAGAAGACCTTAAACTGAATGAGAATTGGGGGTTCAAATGTCCCATAAGGCTATTAGTTTTCTGAGATATAGGGACTATAGGGTTTTTTTGCAAAGTGTTAAAAACTGTAAACTCCCATATCTACGTCATAATGGCAAATTTTTCGCTGATATTGGCAAAATTGTTACTATATATATTTCCATCAGTTCGATAAGAAAGCAATTTTCAAACATTGCAGGTATTAAAAAATTTCAATTTCCGTGTCAGGTGAGAAATATCACACGGTATATGAGGTAAAGAAAATTGAAATAAGAAATTGGAATCTGCAAAGAACACTGAGTTGAAATCTGTTTTTAGTTTGAATGGCGCAAATTTTTTATAGTTTTTATGATATGTTGAAAGTCGAATATTACAATTTATTCATATTGAATTCAAGAAACTTACTATTCCTGATGAATAAAATACTGTATTTCAAGATGTGAAGGAATATTTGAAATGCGTCAGGATTATTAAGGCATTTCAAATTCAGTGTTTTTTTCTATCAGGAATAGTATGTTTCTTGAATTCAATATGAATAAATTGTAATACTCGACTTTCAACATATCAAAAAACTATAAGAAATTTGTGCCATTCAAACTAAAAACACATTTTTACTCAGTGTCTTTGCAGATTCCAATTTTCCATTTCAATTTTTTATCTCATATAAAGAGTGATATTTCTCACCTGTCACGGAAATTGAAATTTAGAATACGGACCTGCCAATTTTGACATTTTTTTCTCTATCTGATGGAGAATTTGTATAGTAACCAGCTTGCTAAGTGCCAGCGGAAAATTTTTCATATTGACGAAGATATGGGAGTTTATAGTTTAACACTTTTGCAACAACACATTGTATCTCTGAAACTAAAACCTTATGGGACATTTGAACCCCCAAATCTCATTCAGTTTGAGGTCCTCTATCTCCAGTTAGCCGTTGTCCGTTACGTTACCAGTCACCCTGTATTGAGGAACAAAAATTTTGAATGGCCATTTATGGAACGATTTGGCTGGTTGACGAACTTACCCGAGGCATTTGGGAACCGAACCAGCCAGCCGGACGGCCTCACGGACAGAATTGAAATTGACCATGGATTCGTCATCAGGGAATCAAACCCTATCCTTTAAGACCATGTTCGGCTCAAAATAAGAAAATTATATAATTATATATTTCCGCCCTATTTTGTGATCCTCAGAGGTTTTCTGAGAATTCGCTGTTCAATTCAATTGAACATTTTTGAAAACCGAAAAAAAATATTAATATAATGGTAAAATTCAGGCTAAACCTTCTTCAATTCAGATGTCTAGCAAGGCATTGATTTTTTTTTTGAAGTATATACTGAAGCATTCCATAGAAATGAATGAAAGTATCAGTTTAATTATCACATCAGTAGTAGTTCCTAAATAATAAATTAAAAATCAACTAAATTCATTTCAGGGGGGTGGTAAAATACATCTTTGTAACTATAAGTTTTTTCGTCCTGTTAAACTAATTGAAGTATTCATTGCAAATAAGGGTTCGGGAAAAGGAGGAAAATTGATTCAAGAACTCTCATATAAAATAAGTTGGTTGGGTGAATTTGTAAATGGATTATAAATAAATAAATAATCATTTCGAACGATTCATGAGAATGATTTATTGGAAAAAATCTGGGAGTGGGTATCATTATTTAGTTATTCACTAAGTTATGAGTATATGTCGGTATATCAATGGAAATCGTTCTAGAAATATGGAAAACCGTTTTGATATGGATGGGTCTTATTAAAATTCATGTATGATTTAGACGACCTATACGTTATCATATCAAGTTGAAGAAGAAATAGTGGATAGAAAAAAAATGTTAAAAAATATGAATCGGATAAGACCCTGCTGCTAATTTTCAGAAAAGGAGAACAGTTAACTGATCCCAAGAAGATTTCGTATAGGTAAAACAAGGCCCGAACAATGTTTTCATCATAATATTAGAACTTTTTCTATTCACCTGGAGCAACTGTAAATTTTGTAGATCATACATTTTAATCTAGGATTGACGTCATACGATTCAATTTTGTGTTAATGAAAGCACTCAACTGCTGTAACGCTTTGCGTCTTAAAAGACGATCATTCATGAGGTTTGCAAAATAACCTGAACAATTGAATAAAGAACTATGACAACCTTGTCATTAATACTATGAGAATAATCATCATGTTGAAGATTGATACCGACTAACCCAAATATAAACGTTATTGAGTGTTCGTCATTTTCTATACACCGAAAAAATTATTGCATACCTATTCCATTGAATAATAGTTTATGAAGATAAAAATTTTGAACGAACCGCATTCAAACTGAATTGTAGAAGAGTGGAGAATAAATTCAATTATAAAATATATAAACTTTTCTAGTTATGCAAGTGTGAAAGCTTGAGACAAATTAGATATGGAAAAATTCAAGAAAAGCCTTAATAATGCTTTTACCTCAAAAAATTATATAGGACTTGAGATTCATATGCTGAGTACAAGAACGCAAAATCTCAGCACTATTCTAGAAATTATTCAAAAATTGAAATATGTAATAAATCGATAATTAAGAAAAATTAAATTCCATGGTTCTGACGATGCGAACTTCTTGAAATTTTGTACGATCATTCAGTATATCAATTTTCATTCAGAAAATAAATTTCACTTGAATTGTATGTCTTGTTAGGGGTATATAAAGATTATTCAAATTGAATTTTCTGAGGTCCTGTTAACTTTACGGTCACAAAATTTTGCATGAGACTATATAGCATCTTTTGAAACATAGATAAATTGAAAATAGGAATCATCGAAATTAATACAATCTTCAATTTATAGGCTCACAGAACCTTCTTCAGATGGACTGGGATGATTATTCAAAGCATTTTTTTGTTTGTCATTTTTTCTTCATCTTATAGGCATCTTGCATGTAGCCGCAAATGTCATTTCGATTGGTTTCGTTTTGTCTGAGGAGAGAAATACAATTGTGAATAGCCATATCTTATGGAACACCCTGTACGAACCCAACCGCGGCATAGATATCCTATATCTTCCAGAACCAGACCATCCACAGCTCGACGTATCATGCAGAGCTATTTCCCATGCTGATGAGCCCAAGTAGGGCGAAATACCTATCCATGGATGCTCTCTTCGATAACACTTCCTTGCATTTACTTAGAACGAGGACGAGATTAGCTCCGAAGTATGTATTCAACATTGATTGGTTTGATCAATTTATATTATTCTCTGCTTAGTCTGCCAAATATGGGTATACCTTATCAATCGATGGCCAAATCTTCTTTCTTCAAATCGATTAAATCATTTTTACAAAATATACAATGACCAGTGTCAATTGACCATGTGTCGACTTGACTTTTTCCACGCTTGTCATAGAAGGGTCTTGTGCAGTCGCCAAATTTTAAAATTTTTCGAGAAATATATTCAGTCGTCGTGAATAAGGTATAGTATGTTACTAGCGTATAATGGCTGTAATTCAAGTGATTTGGGTCACTAGCCTAAACATCACCTCGGGAATTATAGCTGTCATTATACTCTCGTTGCATAATATACTATTTTTCAGAGTGTAATCGTTTTTGGCTTCATAATAATGAGACTTTGAAAAATTCTTTGATTTTCGGAATTTCTAATTTTCTGTGGAGTGAAATGAGAGTTCAAAAAATTTAAAAGAATGAACGGTTTCTGAAATTTCGGATGATATGATAGTGAATTCCTTCGAGGGATCTTGGGATGAATTGCGATGTTTTTCAATATGCAGGTTTTAGATTGTTTTCGTTATAATCAAATCACAATCTTATTTCCTAATAAGTTAAAATTTGTTACAAGTATTCAGTCTTTTACGTGAGGTGTGATGAATCGTAAAAATACTAAAAAGTTGAATGTTCATCCCCAAAAAGTAGGTGTGAACACCAACAGAAAAGAAGATAATCCCTGTCACCGATCAAAGAGTATTTTTTAAAATGTTTTGATTTAATTTCTATTATTGTTCTCTCGTGTTACTTAAACGGGTGCAATAAAGTTTTGCCCAAATGTCTCTAATTTTCGAATTTTTAGCCGAAAATGGTCTCAAACAATAGGGGCCATCATAAAGTACGTCACACTAATTTCATGAGTTTTTGAGCCCCCCCCCGTCCTTGTCATAGGTGGTCACATTTCTGAGACCCCCCCTCCCTAGTGTGACGTCACATGTTTTGCAATTCAACATCGAAAAATTATTAAATTAAAACAGCAGTTCCGAAATTAGTTTTATTTCCATTTAAATCATGTACTTTTTTATGAAATCAGCATAATATCAAATATTTGAAACAATAACAAAAAAATAAACTAATGAATAATGAATTAACTTCTTCCTGTATATGCTGTTTTTTTTATCAGCGTAAGTTGCACTTTATGTTTCGTATAATCTACGTAAAGATTACCTAAATCTATCTTTTTGTTCATTTTGAACTTGATTTATTAAACTACACTACTGAAAAAATTAAAGAATAAAAAAAATTCCAAATTTTCGTCAATTTTCAACATGCCGTAACTTTGAGAGGAATGGTCGTACAAGGAATTTAAAAAGAAGAAGTTGTAGCTCCAAGTGTCTAATTTTTGGATTGAACTTCAAACATTTTAAGTTTCAGTGGTTTTCGAGTAATGGTAGAAAAATCAGCAACAAAAAAATTCTCAAAATTTCACCACTTATTTTTTTTTGTCTACGAGAGTGGAAATTTTATTTTTGCATAATCGTTACAATGATGAGATACTTTGTTAATTCAGCTTTAGTTTATGTTTTTTATTGACCACAATACGTCCACTTCTGGCCGAGATATCGGTCTTCAAGTGGAAAAGGATCCATTTGTCTTTGATTATCGATTTCTCAGCAACCAATGATCGCACAGAAAATTGAGGAGCGTTTCAAGACCTTAAATGAACTCCCATTATTGAACAACCATTGCATATTCATAGAAATTTTTTTTCTTCATGTCACATCAATATAAAAATTTAACAAAAAATGGGCTTTTGTTGGTTTCTTGGAAAATCTACCGCTGGATCGACATGTTGAGGAAACCAATACTGTTAAGTGTGACTTTCACAGTTCAATATGTTGATAAAAACCTTACGAAGAGCAACTCAATCCAAGAGCCGTGTTTTTTGTTAGACAGGATTGAATTTTTGAAAAAAAAATACGGATCACTTTTTTTTGCTCTGAGAAGCTCATAATCTTTAAAAAAGGCAAAAAGAATTTTCTCGAGCTTTTTCCATTTTATTTGCAGATAGTAAATGAATTTCAAAAAAAGAAAAATAAAATAAAATACAATTTTTATTAATTTAATAACGGTATTGCCACCCCTGTTTTCAATAACGGCTCTCAAACGTTCAGCCATGTTAATGGATCCTTTTAAATTTGAAGACCGATATCTCGGCGAGAAGTGGACGTATTGAGGTCGATAGAAAATAAATTAAAGCTGAATTAACAAAGTATTCCATCATTATAACGATTATGAAAAATAAATTTCCATGCTCGCAGACAAGAAAAAAATAAGTGGTAAAATTTTGAGAATTTTTTTGTTGCTGATTTCCTATCATTACTCGAAAACCACTGAAACTTAAAATTTTTTGAAGTTTTAATCCAAAAACTAGACACTTGGAGCTACAATTTCCTTTTTTTAATTCGTTGTACGACTATTCCTCTCAAAGTTACGGCATGTTGAAAATTGCCAAAAATTCGGAATTTTTTTCTGACTCTTTAATTTTTTCCAGTAGTGTATGTTTATATCCACAAAAGAGCACAACTAAAAAAACGACGTCGTTCACTCAGCGAAAGCAAATTGTCGAATGGAAATATAGAAACAAAAATATTACCTACGCGAGGTTCGGTGCGTTTGGCGGCATTAGTCAAAGGGCTCGTCGGCGATCGGAACGTGTCAGAAGCGGCTATGAACTTGTCAACAAAACAATTTAAACCGTATTGCCCTAAAGATAGAGTTGGACATATTTTTTAGTTTAATTAATATTTCAAATTACGCGATTAGTACCTCTAGATTTTGAAATGTGATGTCACGAAACTTAGGACCCCCCCCCCACCCCTTGTCACACACCATGTCACACTTTGTCGACCATCAGTTTTTGGTGGGCTATGCTATGGAATAATTTTCCGGGGCGTCAGCTTCAGCTACCACATTGAGAAAGTCTTCATCCTACAGAAGAGAGCACTCAGACTAATGCTAGGGAAAACATACAGAGAATCCTGTAGAGGCGCATTTAGTGAAAACAAATTCTCACTGTGTATGGCCTTTATGTGTATGAAATTTTCACGTTCATACACAAAAACCCAAATCTTTTCAAAGGGTGCCAGACGCCGAGAAGATGTAAGACAGGTTTTTCCTACATCTACCCAAGACACTCCCTCACCATGTACGAAAAAGGGGCCTTCTATATGGACATGAAACGCTACAACGCTCTGCCGAAGGAATACAGAAACATCCTCGGCACAGATAAATTCAAGAATAATGTTTCAGTTATTTATTTGGTCGACAGTGAACCTTACTCACTTGCCGAATTTTTTATTAATTATATGTAAAATAGTTTTAACTAACTCTCTTTTTATTTTACTTGTGAAATCATTGTGAGAGCGAATAAACTATTACTGCTATTACTATTACTCTTAGATTCTGTGAAATCCAATAATCTTATTCAACTCAATATATCATTCATTTTTACAAAAAAATACTGATATTATAAACGGCAACATTAAGATTAAATTGGTAACATATCTTTTCTTTTATGCAAGTTGTTGTAAACTTTGTCGAACAAACAGGGCTAGTCTGTCTCTGTTCACTTTTACCGTGTCGTTCTATCCCAGATATAAATTGTAAATGGCAAAAATTGGAATCGAGCGCACGTTTAAACGTCAAAATCACCATAATTTAGTCAAAATCGATTACAAAACACGGTGTTTGATATCGAATCGCAATTAATACGAAACGTGTGGTTAAACTTAGCCAGACAATGGCCGACTGCGATACCAGCGAGCCATACTTTGCCGTTGTTGATGGAAATTACAATGTTGTTTATGCTTTATTATAATGATATTGGGAGGTTTTGTTAGCGACTATTGCTTTTTATTTTTTACTTTCGATCATTTCGAATAGCTATACAGATTCTGGTTTCGATATTGAAATTAAGGCCCAATATGGCGTCCATAGATATTTCATGTCTGGTGGAGAGATAAGAGGAGAAATGTATACAAATGGTGTAGCAATCATAATGCTTGAATTCAAATGAATTGTTAATAAATATGTCCTAAAATGTATTTTTCAATTGTATATAGAAAATTAAAAAAACTCAGATCAATCTTGATTCTTCTCTGTTTTTAAGGATTTACCAAACTGGGTTGAGGTTTCAGGGATGGGATATCTTCGTTTCTGGTAGTTTCATAATCTAGATCCTTTTCTCATTTTAAGTCTTTTCGTTTTTGAGCGCTCGCGAAATTTTTGTAATTTTCAAAATTATATTATTTCAAAAACATAATAAGAATGAATGAATTCTGTACTTTGGATCATTATGATAGTGAATTCCTTCGAGCGATCTTGTAATGAATTTCGATGTTTTTCAAACATGAGGGTCTAGATTGTTTTTGTGTATAATAAAATCACAATCTATTTTCCTAATAAGTTAAAATTCGTTGCAATTTAGTCTTTTACGTGAGGTGTGCTGAATCATCAAAATTTTGTGGCCATAGTGTTAACAGAATCTTAGAAAATTCAAATGGAATATTGAAAAGAAGAATCTTCTTATTCCATAAAAACATATATCCGATTCGAGTTATTTTGTGAATGAAGATTGATATCCTGAATGTGCATGCAAAATTTCAAGAGCATCGCAATAATCAGAACCATGGAATTGATATTGTTATTGTTTCAAGAAGAGCAAGTTCATGGTCATATTTTACATTATATCTGCTCATATAACTAGATAAGTAAAACATCAAAATCACAGAATGTCACGCCACAGATTTTTATTGGAAGTTTCGCAGAATTTCATTCCTTGTGAAGTGAAAAGTCAAAATCGCAAAGTGCTAGGGGAATTAATCTCACTTTGCAAGTTTGAGTTGATCACAAGATTTTTCCGTCGGTGCCATTGTGAATTGAGAGTAAATTTCTATTGAAAACCATTCTTATTTTGCACAAGACATACATTTGATATAATAAACTATCTATGTTTCTATGTTCCAGTAGAGTTTTGACATTACTCGTATTGCTGCTGAATGCGTTGTGTTCAGTTGCCCATTACAATTGCACATTGAAATATCATAAATTGAACATCAGAAGGGGTCATTAATGTTCTTCTTCATAAGCCGGTCCCAGACAATACGTGCAATCGTCGAATATTCGGCATTGGCGGTGCTTCGCGTAGTGTGTGGGAGCTCAACTTCGTGTATCATTCGGCATTGGCCTTCTATCCGAAGCCTTGTCGGTACGGGCTGCACGAACCAAAGGAGACGAAGTACATTCGCGCACATTCGTGTTAGCTCCCCAGTGTTCCCAACTCGAGGGAATTTTCCCTATTTAGGGAAGTTTGGTACTCGAAAGGGAAAAGGGATTTTTTCCTGAAATCACCCAAATGAGGGAATTTTCGAACAATCGATATAATATTTTTATCATTGATGGTAAATAAAAATTGTGTATCAATAAATTAATAATTTCTTGCCCTGTAGCGCTGTCTGAAATTCGTTGAATCTGAATGGGGAATTCGTTGGAAAATTCTCAATGAATATAATAATGCAAGAATGTGGACAACAACACGATTTGAACAAATGTTTTTTATGGCCTAACCACCCTAGCAAATAACAAGAGCTTGCTCAAGTGCTCAAATGCCAGTAGGCGGAAAAGGGTCATAAAAATTGCAAATTGCAACCTTCGATAACTTGGGTCGGAATACTCGGAATCTGAGAATACTGGAATTCCAAGTCATTGGGAGCTTTTGCGCACATTTCCAAAATTGTGAATCTATCTATCAATTTCTTGTTTTTGAAGCTGGTTTTCCTTCTTATAGAGAAATTGAAAATAAAATATATTTGTTTTATTTGAATATTATGTACCTGAAGGGAATTTTAGGGCGTGAAAGGGAATTTTGACATGAGGAACTGGTTTTTTTTAGGTCTTTACGAGACAAAATCTTCTTTTTCGGATGATAGAGGGAATTTTTTCTGGAAATGGGGAATTTTCAAACGTCATTGAGGGAATTTTTTATTCTATTCGGTTGGGAACACTGTAGCTCCCAAACAATGTGTTTATCTACGCGTACTATACGGCCTATTCTGTCTTCAGTCAGAGTCGTGCGACGTGATTACACGGTGTTTTTAGGTATTATTCGTTTAGCCTCTCCGCTCTCCGCTACTGTTCTATACTGAGGCCGTTTGGCGAACGTTTGTCAACAGAATGTCGAATGTCGAACATTTCGCGATTGCGCAGTGTCTGGGAGAGTACCCAAGGCGAACTACGAAGGCACATTGGCCGAATGCACGCATTGTCTGGGACCGGCTATACACATTAAACTCACCTTTCATTTTGATGTCGTTGGAAATAATACTTCATCTTGCAAATATATTCCTTGACAAACATAATATGTCACTGACCGATCGACATACACACATACAGACAGACAGACAGTGAGTCAACCACAAGATTGTTCGAATCGAAGGGCGCCAGAGCACAACGATTATCTTAATATTAATATATTCGTAAATTTCGAAAACAAAGTTGAATTTTTTTTATTGTTCTGTAACCACTACTTAAATTCGTACTCATGTATATTAAAATCTTCCTCTCGAATCGACCTGCACGAGCATTTACATGCATTATCATAATTTTGAATTCTGACCGTCTTATCTCGAAACTAGGGATCGATCGGTCGCTTTTTCGTCTATCATTAAGATCGAGCTTCCGAAAACTACGGGAATTTCGGTAGTTTTTTGGGGATCCGAGCGCACGGATCTATCAATTACAAGGTGCCGAATTATGATAATGACGGGTCATGACGAGTAACGGCTCCTAATGTGTATTGAATGTCACAGACGCTCAGCAGCGTATGGAGCCAAGGAATCGGTCATATCGAATTCCGTCATCGATGGCTAGTTTTAAGAAGCATTTGCATAAACAGCCTGTAACACCTGAGGACGAGGTAATTGGTAATAAAAGGCGTATACACTGACTACTGGAATATGTTTTAAGCGGTTTATTGATCTTGTAACCTGTACGTCATTACCATTTTCTATGGCTAGTCCATTTGGTTTATGTTTATGACGATGTATCTATTTCCAAGCGATGGGTGCTTTGACTTGGTATCGCAGGTTGTACTTTCTCTTCTTTGAAGTATTGAGAGAAGGTAGGAGACTGTTTCATCAATTGTTATCGAGGATGTTAAATCGTAAACACTTTAAAGATTTGAAAATTTGAATGGGTGGGTACCTATTGCTCATTTATTTTTATGTGAAACTCACCAACTTACCTAAATGAACAATTGATTGAAGTGTATATAATCGAATAATTAATGTCAAAAACTTTTCCGAAAAGTATTCGATTGGTGTGAAGTGAAAGTGTTAACTAAGAATAAGAAGTAAACTTTACTTCTTGCTCTGAGTGTGTTAAACACTACGTCGCATCGCATCCACACATTATTGAACAAAAACAAAATGAACATGACAGTTTACATTTGACCTAAGGATGGCACTGAAGATGAATTTGTATATAAAATATTATAATTAGAAATATAAAGAAAACTGTAATGAGCATTGACGCGAATTCGTATCTATTCCCTTTAGGATGTTTTATTTTTATATTTTAAATCCATAATTTTGGATAAAATTCAGTCTTCCATGTGTAATATCTAGAAATCTTAGGTTATTATTTATTCATGGATTAAATAAATAATAAATATACTTAGTGCATCTGTAGAATTCTGGTTTATGACTCAGATTCAATTGCAGCTTCCTTGTCCACTATCACTGTAATAACCATTTCATTTCTGTGCAGCTTCACTAGCAGCCACTATTTCTTCCTCTATTGTGGAAATTGCAAAAAATATTTGACTAGTTAATCAAGCCAAGATATAGCTTTACCAGCATACATGCATAAAACACTAGTCGAGCAATCTGCTTCACCATCTGGTTCGTGATCTGACATTTCCCATGTATATTGATTTCGGCACTAATAATCTCTGTATCATAGAAACAGAATTTTAACCATTCTATAATAACATTAGTTCAAATTTGAACCTGAGATGGCGCTCATACACTGTAGCATTGTTTCCTTAAACAATGACTGTAGTCTTGTCTGCGCCCTCAAAATGAAATTGAGTAGGTAGATATGAATAATCTCTTGTAGACTTTCAACAGGTTTATCTTGAAAAGACAACTCTTCTTTCAATTTCAATTTAAAAAACACCACAAAATAATTTTTTTTTAGTATCAGTCATATAGTATCTCAATATTTTTCAATCCAAAAACCAAAATCCAAATTTCGAAACGTTTTTTTCAACCATTCTTGGTTCGCACGCTTTGTGAGCCGGTACAGAGTCTTGTTGGAACGTCTATAGTCTAACCGAAATGTTTGTATGTCCACGGCTTTAAAGTAGCTTGAAGAACACTTTTATGATAATATGTCGCATTAACTTCGACGCCAAGCTCAATAAAAACGATTATTTCTAGCGGGTGCTGGTCCTGGTAGCCAATCGATGATTCAGATTATCAGATGGGCGGTTTATCAGGTGAACTCTATCGTTCTGTGTGTTTACAAATGCTAAAGTGAAAACAATTTTCTGACAGAAAACACAACGTTCGGACCAACAAAACAAATCCTTCGCTCTTTCAAGTCTTTTTAAATTTTTTGAGTTAACTTTCAGCAAAATTCTTTCGTACGCCGTACGCTTGTAAACAATACTTATAATTGTCACTTAGCAAATTTCTAAATAAAGGGTTTTCCAATAAGAGGTGTTATTTTGAATATCTCGCTATTTCGGTAGATGTCACGTACGAAGCTGTCGTTGTTTGACATTTGACAAGAAGAACTACGCCATTAATAAAAAATGTAACGATATACGCTTCAAGAACGCATTGAAATTATTAAAATTCACTATAAAAATAGTGAAAGTTTGGCACAGACGCTTCGTAAAACTCGAACATTTTTGGGTAGTCCTGAAGCACCTTGTCAGACCGACATAAAGAGATTGGTGGAAAAATTCGAGCTTTTGGGACAAGTTAGTGATGTGAATTATAAAACCAGTTCACGTCCCTCAAGAACAGCCGAGAAGATGGCTGCTGTAGCCGAAAGTGTTTAAAACCCAGGTTTGTCCATTCCTTGTCGTTCTTTGAAATAAGGCATTCCACAAACGTCATTGCACCTTATTTTGCATAAAGATAAGGGTCTGAAGGCTTATAAAGTTCAGATAACACAAGAACTCAAGCCGGCAGATCATTAACAACGTCGTGTCTTTGCTGATTGGGTCGTTGAAACGCATGTAAATGATCCGGAATTCCATCGAAAAATCATCTTGAGTAATCAGGTTCATTTCCACCTCGTTTGTTTCGTCAACAAGCAAAATTGTCGCATCTGGGGTTCGAAAAACCCAAAAGTTATGATTTAACACCTTGCGACTTCTTCCTTTGGGGCCACGTGAAAGAGAAGTCTACGCCAATAGCCCAGCGTCGATTCAATACTGGAATTCGTGAGGCTATCGAGGAGATATGGCAGCCACTTTGCGAGTTGGTTATGGAAATTTCATTAAAAGGGTGTGGCCCTGTAAGCGTGGTCGTGGTAGTCATTTGCCTGATGTTATTTTCGACTATTAACTGCATAGCTTCTTCTTTAATGAAATAAACATCCGATCATTCATATTGAAAAATGGCATTTTTCTTTGACTATCAAAATAACACCTCTTATTGGAAAACCCTCTAGCTGATGTCACTGTGGCAGGTGCATCGATGAAACAGGTTTTACTTCGATGCGGAACCCGGTATATGAATCATTAAATCGAATAATTCCTTTCGAAAGTTCACAGCTCGCATAGCAAAATGAACTAATTCATTCTTCCCCATTATCGAATGTCTGTTTCTCCAGCACGGAAAACTAAAGAAAACCTTATTTACGTACAGAACGACTAGAACGAGTGCTGAAATGGCATACAATTACGTTAACTGCATTCCTTCGGGCGGTGTATGCTGAGCCTCGTTTATTACAGAGAAATAAAACTCCGCACGGTGAGTCGTTGCGTTTGTTTTGAAGTTTAATATTTCCGCGTTTCGAATTATCACACAACCCGTAACTCGTTTTTCTGAATCGTGTTCGTAATGTGGACGACTACCTAGTCGTCTTCAGAAAACGATCACTTGACACGAAAAGGTGTAGTATATAAAATAAATAGGGTTGAAGGATTGTATTTTCCGCCAGGAAGTGAAATTGAATGAATATTTATAATGAAGTATAATATTATCTGCAGAAACCCCCTAACCGACTCCGAACATAGGAACTATAGAAACAACCACTACATATTTGGTTGACGTGACATACTTGATGATGAAATATTTATTGAGAAATTATTTGTGCTATTTCCATTACTTCTGCTTCTATTATCCAACATTTCAATAACGTGCCTATAACATCAATAATAGCGCCTCTTTTCGTTTCAGTACAATAATGAGGAGGTTCAAAGAATGAGAATTAATAATTCTGATAAAAAACCATCGTGCCCTCGAAAGTTTCCTCAAACTATACACGGAATATTGACTGTTTTTCCTGGCGACGGCGACGGCTGGCAAATAGGCCGAAACGTTGAATAAAAGGAGCGTAGATGATGGCAATAGCACAAATAATATTTCAATAAACACTATATTCTGAAACAAAGTTGAAAGGTTAGGATTCGCTAGAATATTTTTCCTTTTGAAAAACAATACATGGCAAATTGTATTAACACTATTAACATAAGGGATGCCACGGAAATATAGAATTGACATGTTTGATATATATTTGAAATGAAGTCTTCTGCCATTTCATTATAACAGATAAGTTATCTCCGCAATGAACCGCCTGGTGGCTGTAAGGGCTAAGACGTTCGCTTAAAAGTACTTACGAAGCTGTAGGTATGGGTATGGTTATTTTGTATTTTTTGTATATATGTACATTATTCAAATCTAACATGTTACAGATATTTCAAAAGTAAGTCTCCCTATTTTCGAACGAAATGAGCTACATCAGAACAGGTGTGGAATCTAAATTTTTTAGGTGAGCCCATTATTAGACCAAATCGTTGAAATAATTCTTTGGGTTGAAATATTTTTTAGATATGCTTTTGAATATTTTCGAAACTTGGAATCCAGTCGGAAAAAAATTGAAATGGGAGGAAATTTCGAATTTTGAGGTAGATGTTTCAATATCCGCTTGAATACGTTAATAATTCGAATATATAGAATTGTTATCGAGTTCTAATATCTATTTGTCTATTTTTTAATTTGCATATTTTCAGAAATCTATTGAAATATCAACCTACGACGGCGTATTCTGCCTAATTCCAAAGAAAAGGGTAGTAAATTTTCTTTTCTATATAGTTATAGTAATAAAAGGGGTTACTATTCACTGTGACCTCAAGGTCTTTGTGCCCCCTTACAGAGCTGTTTCCACCATACACTGTACAGCTCGCCAGATGCAATATCTAAGAAGGCTTCAACGAGGCTTATTCCCCACTCCCAAAAGTTTCTCGCCCAAAGCATTATTTCCTTAGGTTCGCAATGGCAAAGCATTCCGTGACCCCTCCCTGCAGAACCTTCACTCAACAGTGTCCGATAATCCAATCCTCAACAGGCGGCAGTGTCCTGTAAGAAAGACAGTGAAAAGGTATAATTGTTTCTTACCAAGATCCAGATATCTTTTGGATCTTGCTGTTTCAAAGTTCCGAAGGAACTAAGTGGAATGATCCATCCCTAGGAGATCCGCCAGAGTTTTTTTCCATTCGGTTTTATCCTTCTCCAGAAATTCCTTATAAGTACATTATCCTATATCACAGAAGGGTTCTGGGCCAATGAATGGAATTCGTGCTCCCTCTTTGGCAAGTGTATAGGCTTTTTCGTTTCCTTTGATTTTTTTCCATATATACCGAAGTCAGATTCAGAGTTTTTTGCCTGTTCGATGCATAATAATAAATAATTTTAGATCGTAATTGAAAAACCCCAATTTCAAGCAACACATCCGACTAACATTTTCTCGTTCTTTGAACCCTTGAATTTTGATGACGGACATCCCTCTGTTCATTAATAAATCTTTAAAGTTACCAGAAAGTCCATAACTTACGAAGTAATGATACATTTCGCATGCCAGCCATATGATTTTTCTTCTTCAACCGGACAGGTTATATTTGTATTGATACCCTCCAAGAAAAATTACGATATCAGTGGCATATTATCCTCGTAATGGTGGCCCATTATCCGCGATGCTTCTGGTATTCATTCCACTGTTGTGCTTATCATTATTTTAAGTTAAACGTTTTTCTATGAAAAGGCCACAAGTAATAGTTGAGGTAATACCGGATATTTGCCCGGCATAAATAATAATCTGTACTTTAATGAAGCTACCATACAACGATTTTAAACTTTCATTATAATAACTAGGTCTTTTTAACCCACCGTATGTATTGTTTCACACACATGGGCGTAGATGATGGGTGTGAAGTAACATCGTTTCTATGAAAATTAAGTCATAAGATTGATGTTGTACATGGTGGTGGTGCCTCATTTCACTCTCGCGTATTACTGCTATTAAGCGAGAAGTACCTGCGTATTTTTAAGGTACTTATTTATGTATATTAGAGGCACGCTATATTCTGATGAGGCCGGGTTGTTAAACGTTGGGGTGAATCATGAGGGAAAAACAACTTTCGGTTGAAGTACTATCCAAGCAAATCACAAAAAACTGATTTTGGGAATTGATTTTGATACTTAAGGGTGATTCAATCAGAGCTCAAGATTTGTGTGTTCAGTAGAACATAGTTTTCTGTTGCAAAGTGTTGAAATATTGATTGATTTAGAACAACACACTTGAAAATTATCGAAATTGATTCCTCACTTAACCTTTGGTGAAACATGATAAATTGAATAATAAAAAGAAGATAAAAACACTTGACAAAGTTTCACAATTTTTATTAAAATATTCGTTGACACGCGTGTTTCGGGTTTTATCCCATTTTCAAAACTGAATAAATTTAAACACAGAAAGAACATATTTATACACATAATATCAGGTAACACATGTTAAAATTGGTGACAGGCGGAAATCTAATTGATCGTTTACAATTAGGAGATTTTGTTTTTGAGCTGAGGATATTTCTAACATCTAAACGTCTACCTTATCGCCTTTATGTAGAATTTTTATATTATTGAAGTCTATGAAGTGGTTGAGAGTAATACAGTGAGTGGAGAAACCTGTTGTCGATTTATTTTGTAATATAGATCTTTTATGTTCATCAACTCTAACTCCGAGAGAACGACCAGTCTGACCTATATAAATTGCAGGGCACTCATCACAAGATAACATATATACGCCACTCAACTGCGAATTATTCAGTCGATCCTTTCCATTGAAAAATATAGATCTCAAATTCTTCTTGTTGGTACATACAATCTCAATTTCACTTTTTCTGATTCTTCGGCAGAGTTGTTCACTGAGAGATGGGATGTAGTTTTATATACAAATTTCTTTATTTCGTCATTAATTTGAGGTGGATAAATTAAAGTGAACAATTTTGTTTGTTGTTTTTTGAAAATTAATTTGTCTATTATGTTAGGAGAATAGCCGTTGTTTATGGCTAATAATTTAAGAACTCTAACTTCTTTTTCAAAATTAGTTTTTGACAGGGGAATTGAAATCAACCTATGTACTAGGGAATGGAATGTAGACACCCTGATCTTGTAAGGATGCGAACTACTGTTATGAATCAGAATATCCGAGAAGGTGGGTTTTCTATGTATATCGAATTCAAGATGTTCGTTTACTCTTTTAATCTGAATATCTAAGAAATTCAAACACTTGTTGTCATCCTCTACCTCCAGAGTGAACTGAATGGAATTATAAAAGGAGTTCAGCAATTCCAAAATGTTTCAAGTTCTGAAGTTGAGCCAGTCCATATACAAAAGATGTCATCCACATAACGTTTCCAGTACAATACAAAAACAGTCAGAATAACATTCAAAAGGAAAAAATTTTCTTTCTAAAGCGGTCATAAATATTTCACTGAAAAATTAGAGGAAGGAGAACCCATTGGTAAACCTTCAAGTTGTTGATAAACATTATCATTGAATTTGAAATAACTTTGACCCAGACATATCTTAAGTAGTCTCATTGCCTCTTCCTTCATAGCAGTAGTGATTGAAGGGTTATCACTGAGTTGTTGGTTCACTAAATATTCGACTTCTGCAGTTGGCATGGACGGAAACAAATTCACCACATCAAAAGAAATTAGTTTCGCATTTTCGGGATTTTGAGATTTTCAATTCCTCGGTCAAATCTATGTTATTTTTGATGGAATATATTGGACTATGTTGAATCATATCGGGTAGTATTGTAGTATTATCTATGAAACGAAATATCTCGTAAAGGCCTGCAACTATTAGCCTGGTGGCGAATCGCGTCTGTTACAATCTCGCTGACTCCCATGATGTTTTATTTTGGACGACCTCTATAAGCTACTATTGTGTGTTCCAGAGTGTTATATCGTTCAACCCAAATGTAGGTAATTTCCGAATCTTGAGACGAAAATGGTCTCAAACGATAAGGCTCTCGACTCCCTGATGACGAATCCGTGATGGTCAAATTCAATTCTGTCCGTAGGGCCGTCTGGCTGTGAGCTCGATAACTTCGAATAGATTGTCCTAGAGATAGAGACAGGGTACAGGGTATTCCATGAAATATTGCCATTCAAAATTTTTGTTCCTCGATATCTCAGACAGAACGAAACCAATCAAAATAAAATTGCTTGTAATGAGCCTTGTGCAAAATTCTGTGGCCACTGTATCAAAAGAATCATAGAAAATTTAATTGGAATATTGAAAAGAAGAATCTTTATATTGTCATAACAAGAAATCCGATTCGAGTGAAATTTATTTTGTGAATGAAGATTTATATACTGAATGTTCATGCAAAATTTCAAGAAGATCTCATTATCTGAACCTTACAAACTTCAATTGGAATATTGAAAAGAAGAATCTCTATATTTCCATAACAAGATATCCGATTCGAGTGAAATATATTGTGAATGAAGATTGATATACTGAATGTTCATGCAAAATTTTAAAAAGATCGTATTATCTGAACCATACACTTCATTTGGAATATAGAAAAGAAGAATCTATATTTCCATAACAACATATCCGATTCTAGTGAAATTCATTTTGTGAATGAAGATTGATATACTGAATGTTCAAGCAAAATTTAAGAAAATTGTATCATCTGAACCATAGAAACTTCAATTGGAATATTGAAAAGAAGAATCTCTATATTTCCATATCAAGATACCCGATTCGAGTGAAATTTATTTTGTGAATGAAGATTGATATACTGAATGTTCGAGAGGATTGCATCATGTGAACCATAGAATTAATTCTTTTAATATTCATTTTTTACATATTTCATTTTTTGAATAATTCTCAGAATGTAAATCCGATCGTGCTGAGATTTTGCATTCATATACTTAGCATGAATCTAAAGTCTTATACAAATTTTGGTAAAAGCATTATTGCTCCACCAATGAACGAGCGCCCAAGAGCACCTGCTCAGGGCTTTTCTTAAATTTTTTATTATTCTTTTCACAGTAGATGAACGAGGCACATTATTTCTACCGAAAAGGATGACGCACTTAAACTTAACTTCCAATTAAAATTACATCCTATTGATAATAATTTTCGGCAATCAGGACTAGTTGTTCGACATCAGGGAATCGGTTTTCAGATCTCTTCGACGTCATAATCCATTTGTTTCTCGGAAATATTGTGATCAACTAGAAATAACTGAAATATATCATACATAACTCTCATGTTAAGTGTTAACTGAAGTCAGAGAGGACTTACCACCCACTTTCATTGCATGTAGGTATATTCAGATAAGTATGTCTCTTATAATATTTTTATTCGGAACCAGCAAGTGGGTTCTCCGGTAATATATGCATATAAAAATTTCATTTATTCATATATTCATTATGTTCCAAATTTTGAATATTCATGTTTACTGTCACAGCCAATGATATTTGGCATTTATATGCAAATAGAATGACTTCCTCACGAAAGGAGGAAGCTACTTTAAATTTTCGGAGAATGTGGTGGGGTGGGGCTTACTTCGTTAATGAGCCAAATTAGAATGATTGTTTCACCTCGAAATTTTCATTTCAGGTTAATCCCAGATTTTTTGAAATGCAAATAACAATGAAATAGCTTGAAAACATATGAGACATCAACCATGGTATTGAACTTTCACATCACTTATACGGGACCACATCTTAAGTTTCATTGTGAATGCTTGGCAAGAGATTGGTCTGAAAAACGGAAAACATCCCTATTACCTCATGAGACCATTTATACTGCTGAATTCGTCATTTTTTTTTTCACTTTACGAGGAAAACTTTTTAGGTTTTCACTCCTAGTCTATGAAACAGGAATAATTTAAAAATTTTTAATTGAGATGAAACTGATGAAAGAATCTGATATAGACACCGAAACGTTATATTATCCTTTCCATTTATTTCCTTTTTTAGTTTTACTGTTAGGCAACAATTCTTTCAGACCCAATTTGCTTCTGACAAATTGGTGAATAGATTCAAGCCGGAGCATTTCATCTTAATAAATATTTTTTTAATTATTTCTGTTCAGATTTGAGGGGATGATTCCTCAAAATATTTTATGAAAGAAAGTTCTCATAAATGTAGTTCCGGAAATGCATTGTATCCAAGATACAGGGTGTTGAAGTTTTACTTAAAAAACTGACTGAAAAAGTGGTACACCACTGAGATTTTTGGAACTTCCAATCATTGTTGAGTTATCCGTTCAATTTATGACAAAAATTTCTCAAGAGTTTTTTTCGTGTGGGGCTCTGTTTTTATGTAAAAAATAAAACATCTTGACGTAGTATCTCTACTACATGATGCGTTGAAGTAAAGACAAATACGAGTTGAGATGTTTAATTTTCTTGAATAAAAACGGCGACCCACACGAAAAGAAAGCAGAAGAGATTTTTTTTCACAAATTGAACGAAGAATTCAAAAATAATTGTTAGTTTAAAATATCTCAATGGCGTACCAGTTTTTCAGTCAGTTTTTAAATAAAACTTCAACACCCTATATCTTGGAAACAATGCTTTTCCGGGACTACGTTTATGGAAACTTTCTTCCATAAAAAATTCTGAAGAATCATTCCCTTAGATCTTTCGCATCAATTCAGAAAACACCCTGTATATCAATCGATATTTAAATATACTCAATGATAATGGCCAAAAACCGAATCTCCAGAAACAAATGAGTTATGAAGAACAAAAAAAAATTTCGATTTTATTTTTCTGGTAGTATCTCGGGAACCATTGGAGATATTTCGGATATGTTAAGACCATCACACTTATTCTTAAATAACGGAAGTTTTTTGTAATTCAAGTCAATCAAGATAATCCTGTGGGGCCTAAATAATTCTAACCCGGTATAGGTAAGCACTAACAATATATAAAAACTTTTTCGTTACAATTCACATGTGTTTTTTTTATCCGAAATAATTTTCGAAATCTGCAGGGCCCTGAAGCCGAAAATACTAATATGTGCAATAGATTCAATAACTACACCTTTAGGACTCTGATTTCCTATGAACGTCATTCGAATGCATCGAACACGATGTACAAGTCTTGCAGTTGTCTTATTATCGCAGTAAATAAAACCTATAATCGGAGCTCATCAACGAAGTCAATTTAATCGTCGCCAACCACCAGTGGCTGGCGATTTGATGAAAACACCTTTTTACACTATTCCGATCAGGATTCGTCCATCAAGGCGGCTGTGGTGACGACAGGATATCGGAAATTGAAGGTAATGGGGGAAAATTACCTACTCCTCTCATGGACCAGTTGGTTTTTTCGATTACAAATTGATTCTTTATTATTGCATGTGTTCATTTTCAAGTTGGGCGATTAAGTATCATTGCCGTGTTCTCGTGGTCGAATAATAGATAGATTCGTCTGATCCAAGCCGCATATGGCGTCAGTTTGACTCACTTTTCTCGAAATTTGTTGATTCATCTTTATACGGCAAGGGAGTATGATGGTGCTCAATGCGACGTCGTAAGTTGAACTGAAAGGTTTTGACTGTTTGTTTACAATGTAAAATGATAATACGAGTTTAAATATTCAGAAAATATTCGTCTCATTTACTAAACTCAAGTTTTCTGTTCGAATCTTGAGAGTCCGTTCACTCGGTGCAAAATTGGGGGTTTCTCCTACTGACTCTGATTGGAATAAACATGGAATTTCATAAAACTCATTGGTATCATTGAAAATGAATAAATATGCTATGCTGTTCTAGTGCTAGATTTTCAATTTGAAATTGACTAAGGTTGGAATAAATCATTCAAAAATTAGTATTGAAATTGAAATCTTACACTCGAATAGAAAAATTTAAGAATAGCCCTGATCAGGACTTTTGAGCTCTCGTTCATTGGTGGAGCAATTAGACCATTACCTCAAAATTTTATATGGAAATTGAGATTGATACCCAATATATAACTGCAGAATCTCAGCACAATCGAGATAATATTCTGGAAATTATTCAGAAAATTAAATATGTAAAAATGAATAATTGAAACATTAAATTCTATGTTCCTGATGATGCGACCCTCTTGAAATTCTGCATGAACATTCAGTATATAAGTCTTCATCGAAAAAATAAATTTCACCTGAATCGGATATCCTATTTCTGAAATATAAATATTCTTCTTTCCATTATTCCAATTAACTATCTTATGGTTCTGTTAACACTATGTTCACAAAATTTGCATGAAAATTCAGTGTATCAGTTTTCATTCACAAGAGGAATTTCATTCGAATCGGAAATACGGTTATGCAAATATGAAGATTCTTGTTTTCTCAATATTCCAGTTGAATTTTTATGGTTCTGTTAACACTTATGGCTCAAAATTTTGCATGAACATTCAGAATATCGATCTTCATTCACAGAGTACATTTAATTCGAACCGCATATCTTTTTATGGAAATATGAAGTTTTTTCTTTTCAATATTCCAATTGAATTTTCTATGGTTCTGTGTACACTATGGCCACAAAATTTTGGATGAGGCTTATTATGAACACCTTGCGCCATGTGGCCGCAACATTTCATTTCGATTGGTTCCTTTTTGTTTGAGATATTGAGGAAAAAAAATTTTGAATGACCATATTTTATGGAACACCCTGTACGATTTGGCTGGTTAACGAACTTAACCGAGGCATTTGGAAACCGAACTCAGTCTGAAACTCAAGTCTCTATAGAACAGTCTCTTCGAAAGTTATCGTGTTAACGGACGGACGGCCGGCCCTACGGAAAGAATTGAGTTTGACCACGGATTTTTCATCAGGGATTCTAACTCTATCGTTTGAGACTATTTTCGGCTCAAAATTCGAAAATACCAGACATTTTGGCGAAACGATATAGCACTCGTTGAAGTAGAACGGGCGCTCAAAATGAAATGAAATTATAACTGCAAGGAATACAGCCATTCTTACATTATTTTCATAGCGTTTATCATTTCTGGGAACACTGAAATTTAATGACTGAGAAAGTAGCTAGCCGTCTCATATGGAGATATTTTTGAATACGTTCACGTATTTAGCACCATTCCTTTGAAAGTTATCGTGCTAACTGCCGGACGGTCCCGCGAATAGAATTCAATTTGACCACAGATTTGTCATCGGCGTCATCAGCGAGTCTAACTCATCGTTGAGACCATTTTCGGCTTAAAATTCGAAAATTATAGACTTTTGGGCAAAACGATAAAGCACTCGTTTAAGTTTAAGATGAACAAGCGCCCAAAATCGGCAAAAATTAATATCCGGATAACAGTCCCATTGATTTCAGTTCTCTGTGGCAGTATTTCGAATAAGTTGACAACACTTGCACCTTTATTCATTTTGGTTGAAAAATAATTCGAATTCGAATGTCATGAGAAACTATGAGTTTCATTCCATTTATTAATGTATGATCTCAACTTGCCACTTTAAATCTCCGACGGTAAAGTAAATGCGATAATTTCTGGGGAGGTCGACTATAATTTGAAATTTAAATTTCTTGATTTGAATGAAGAAGTAGTATTCATAAATGAATAGAATGAAACAAATAGCTTCTAGTATTGATCGGTTATTGAAAACCACCCAATATTATAAACAGTCACTAGGATATTTTAGTTCAGAAAAATTATAATCGTTCGCAGATTTCGCAATAGGCTAACTATTCTACCTTGATATTTCTGCTCAATGTTTGATGATAATAACAGAAATTTAAAAAGGCCTGAGGAGGTGCTCTCGAGCGCTCGTTCATTGGTGAAGCAATGATGCTATAACCTCAAAATTTTATATAGGACTACATCTCGGCACGATCGGAAATCGGAATTATATTCAAAAATCATTCAAAATAACGAATAAAAAAATCATTAATTAGGAAAAAATCAAATTTTATAGTTTAGATGATGCGACCTTTTTGAAATTTTGCATGAACATTCAGTATATCAATCTTCAATGTAACTCGAATCCAATGGAAATATAGAGATTCTTATTTTCAATATTCCAATTAAATATTCCATTCTTCTGTTAACAGTATGGTCACAAAATTTTGCATGAGGCTTACTATGAGCATCTTGCATGTGACCGCAAAATTTCATCTCGATTGTTTTCGTTTTATCTAAGATATTGAGAGAAAAAATTTTGAATGGCCATATTTTATGGAACACCCTTTACGATTTGGCTAGTTGACGAACGTAACCGCGGAATTTGGAAACCAAACTGACCGTGAAAGTCTCGAGGACAATCTCTTTGAAAGTTTTCGTGCTTATGAACGGCCCCAAGGACAGAATCGAATTTGACCTCGAATTTGTCATCAGGGAGCCGTTTGAGACCATTATCGGCTCAAAATTTGAAAATTACAGACATTGGGGCAAAACGATATAGCACTCGTTTAATGAGAACGAGAGCTCAAAAAACAGTAAGTAGAAATTTGATGGTCTTTCTTTTGAATATGAATGTGAATTGTGTTTCCTTTGTACACTTATTCAACCGTTCCAGGAGGACAACATTTTAACAAACCTGTTATAATCTCCAGTATCTAATCATGACAAAATCTCCCTGATTTGATTGTAAGAAACTGGTGTTATTACTTCCGAACACAATGTACATTCCCCATTCGAATATCCCATCTTTTTCTCTTTCCTCTCTTTTCCCAAAATAACCAGAATTGGTATATTCGTTCTAAATTATTCATAGGCCACTCGATAAGGTTGCAGCAAGCCTTCAACACCATTCTTGGACACACAAACCGGCAGATCGTGAATGTATAATGCATGTTGTATAGCGTGTACCTTTCTGGATCATACATATTCATAGACCCATTCTAACCTATAATAACGCCGTCTGAACTACGTTCTCTGGCACGTCGTCCCATTGGTGCCTGGTCCCATGGATGGGTGGAGCATCTTTGTATTTTAATACATTAATTCTTCAGAGCTTTTCACGAAGATCTTGAAGCCTTTAGGTCAAGATTGGTAGGTGCCATTTTACAGGATTGATCTTTTTATGTATGTAGAGGTTATTGCTATTTGGACATCAAGATGTAGAGAACTAGCTAACTACCTTCTTCGAGGAAAGTCAATTTTGGAATATTGGAGAGTTATTAAAACCCAAATGGAGGCCTAACTTTATTGAAGGATCCTGTATGAAAGATCGCTTAACCGTTGGTCTGACATTCAAGTTATTGGATCGACTGATTTCCTATCAACTTGGTTGAGCATTCACTTTATTTTGACACTTGTGATAATTGATGTGTTGCCGAAGATACTTCATTGATATATCCGGAAGTAGAATTATTTGGACCAATGATAAATTTCTGGAAGTCTGCTAGTCCGAAAAAATTATTTCTGAGCGTGTTGCGTAAAAAAATGCAAACTTTCAATAACTAATTTCATATGAAATGTCAGCAGTTTGTTCGTTGCTATGGTAATGATCAACTGTATTTTTCAAAATCATACTTCCGGTCGGTTCCTAGTAGGTACTATTTTCCGGACTAGACCAGGAAATGCAGATTCTCTAAGAAAGGGCGATTGCCGAAAATAATTTTTTTTATTGAAGAAATTTTCCATTACTCACTTCTTCACATACTTCTGGATTCATGAAAGAATTCTTCGTCAAATTTTCAATCAATCAATCAAATGCTCTACTGGCTCTCCACTACTACGAATCTTATATTGATCAGTGCACCAAAAAAAGAAGTATCTGACCAGGGTTCATATCTGGTACATGACAAAAAAATCCAAAAGGATGAGAGAAAGTCAAAATAAGGGATTTTTTATTTAAATACGGTCGTCTTTTAGTTGAGTTAAGTAAAGAAGGCTTGTATTTTATTAAAGGCCACTTCAAAAACCTTTATTTGATGCGCATGTCAAAATAAAGGAAACAATTTAAGTTGGGCCTCTATTTGCATTTTGGTAACTCTCTATTGTTTTAAAATTGAAATTCAAATAAGAGATCTTTTATTTAAATTCTATCGTCCTTTATTTGAGTTAAGTAAGGAAGGCCTGTATTCTATTAAAGGCCACCTCAAAATCTTTCTTTGATGCGCAGATGTAAAAATAAGGAAACTGTATTTAAGTTGGGCCTCTATTTGCGTTTCGATAACTCTCTATTGTTTGATAATTGAATTTCGAATGGTAAGTCTGGATCGAGAACAGCTTACACAATGGAGAGAATCTTCGGTATTTTTATCCAATAAAGGTATCGAATATAATCTTCTTTCATAAGTCAAAACGTTTTGTTCGTGCGAAATATGTTTATCTTTGTATTTTAATAAATAAACATAAATTCACGAAGACCTGGAAGCCTTTAGGTCAAGATTGGTAGGTGCCATTTTGAAGGATTGATCTTTTCATGTATGTTGAAGTAACTCAGTAACTGCTAGATATACTATGGATTAATTGAATTTCTTGAGATTAGTCTAGATTTAGATCAGCTTACACTATGAAGATAATCTTAGATATTGTTATGCATTCATAACGCAAAACGTTTCGTTCGAGAAAAATGTGTCTATCCCTTCATTTTATTATATGAAATCTTCCTAGGTTTTCACGAAAATCTTGAAGCCTTTGCTCGAGATAAGTCGTTGCCATTTTACATGATTGATCCTCTTATGTGTGTTGAAGTTACAGCTTACACAATGCAAATAATCTTAGGTGTTTTTATCCTATATCTTCTAGATAAGGACAGTAAGTCCAGTGATGTAAAGGAGAATAGAAGCCATCGCTAGTTCCATGCCTAATATGGTATGGAAACAAGAATGCCTTCACAGAAGACAAATGTTCAACTCCCACAAGTTCGAAATGTTTGCGGAGCTCATTTGAAGCCTCAACCCAATTGATTGGCAAATCAAGAAGACCATACCTAGACTGATATCTAATTATTTGAGGTCAGCATAGTGACTGCTTCTGCGGGCAATATCATATCGTGTTTCAGAATCAGCTCGAATATACAAAAAACTGGGCCTGACTCAGACCTGGTTTAACGCTGAATGCTAAGGAAAAACTTGTTTACCAGAAATGAAACTTCTGATGAACTAGCAAAAAGGTATTAATTAAAATTAACTTTTTCACTTTATTCACAAGTAAATACGAGATAGCTTAGAAATATAGACGAGATGGAATAAGAGCATCTAACATATATCATAAGAGACTTCATAAGATAATATTAGCCGGTTTTGATATGCAGACGCAATATGTCAAATATTCTTTTCCTCCTTTTAAAATGAGCGCGTTTGATGGGTATGCGCAATGTGTCCGAAACCATATTCTCGATGAAACAGTAGCTATTTGAAAAACAGAAACACCGTGAACTGCAATTCTACTACTACGAGAGAGGTCAATATCAGGACCAGGGTGCGAGAGATGGACCTACGATAACCTTAAAAAAAACTATCAAGAATATTTTATTTTTGTTTTGTTGAGGTTTGGAGGATATACCAAAGATAGGTTAATTCTCACAAAACTTTGTAGGTTCTGGATTCGATACTTAATTAAAAAAGTTTTTTCTACTTTAACAAAAGGCGGTAAATCTGTGTTTTTTCCAATGCAATTCTTATTCTATCAAATGCTCAACTCGCAAGAAAGCGCCGACAAAACGAAAAAAATTGACGTAATATCAAAGCGGCGCGGCGCGTTAGATACACTCGTTAAGTTTCACAAATTGGCGGACTAAAAATGCGGTCAGAAATACTCCGGCAACGTTTGAAATATGCTGAAATACTGTAACTATCATTATGTCTCGATTTGCTGCAGACTGGATCATTACTTACTCCATTGACCACTCTTTAATCGTGGAAAATAGAGATTTATACGCTGAGGCGAATATGGTCCGTTAAGACTTTTTTGCTTCGTGATTTACCCCATTTCGCACTTTGATTAACCTTTACATTGGGTGAAGCGTGGAAGGAAGGAAGAATTCTAAAATGGATTTAAGGCTGATAAAAAGTAGTTTTTTCATAACCTTAAGAATTTAAATTTTTCACTACTCTTATAAAGTTGTGTATACTAGTGTACAGTAGAAAAATATAGCTAACATATCTCGCTATCTTTCGATGTCACTTCGAGTTTTTACGTCTTAGAAGTCTAGTTTTTTAGAGCTTAACACAAATGTGAATGCTGAATACAAGGTAAATAAGTGTACTGCACTTCTCGAATCTTATAAGAAAATTCGTAATCAGGTGGTTGGCAGGGTTCGGTTAGATAAAAAAAATACCTGAACGATCTATGTCAGCGGGGGTGATTCTAGAAGGCTTTGGGGTGCTTTGAGTGAGCTTAATATAAAACAAAATAATAGATATAGTCTTTCTTTTCATCTTGCTGATAGTGATAAAATAAATGAACACTTTTCATCCCCTCATGCATTTGCCGACTGAGGCTTGTGAGGAGAAGATCTCTTATTACACTCAACACAAAAATTGGTGAGCACCCGCTTTTCAATTTATCACTACCGACGTTGAAGAGGTTAACAGAGTACTGCACATTTTGTCATCTAATGCTATGGGTAGTGATAACATATCTCTCACGATGCTTAAGTTATGTAGCCCTGTAATAGACATTTATCTTATGCATATTTTCAATTGCTGTATTGAAAGAAATTATTTTCCCTCTTCTGGAAGATTGGCATTGGAGTTCCTTTGGCTAAGGTGAGCTCTCCCGAGACCTTTTCTGACTTAAGACTTACAAGCATTTTGCCCACCCTCTCTAAGGTTTTCGAGAAAATTTTATCAACTAGGGTGTATGATTATTTCACCGTTCATAGCTTGATACCATCATGTCAAAATGGATTCAGAAAGGGTTTGAGTACGATAACTGCCCTTTCTAATGTTTCTGATAACATTTTTAGAGCTTCTGATAAGAAGATGGTTTTGTGTTGTTACTTCTGGACTTTTCTCGAGCGTTCTGTACCATCAATCATAAACTTTCATTTGTGCTATTACATTATTATGAGTTTGATGAGTCGGCTGTCGCACTAATAAAGTCGTATTTGGCTGAGCGGTTCCAAGTTGTGAAGTCCTGGGATAAAGGTGAGAATCACATGTGGGGTGCCTCAAGGTTCTATTTTAGGACCGTTGCTTTATCATATATACCGCGGAAATTTTGAAATCGGTTGAAAATTGTAAAGTTGAAGCGTTACGCTGACGATACTCAGTTGCATGCTAGCTTTTCAGTGCTGATGCTCCTCAGAGTGTTCAGAAAATCAATGCTGACCTTGTAAAGATCTCCAATATGGTCTCTAAGTTCTGTCTAAATTTGAATGCTTCAAAGTCACAGGCCATGATTTTCGGAAGTGTGAATCAGGTTGCAGCTGTGGAACCTCTTCTGGGAGCGATTCATGTAAACAATGAGCCTTTACGGTTTGTTCCATGTGCTAAAAATCTCGGGCTAAAATTTGATTCTGACTTGCGGTTCGGATCACATGTTGGAGATATTGTGGGTAAGGCTTATGGTGCTCAAGGTGTTGTACGGTAGCAGACATCTCCTTAACTTCGACCTCAGAAAAAAAGTTGTGTGACTCGTTAGTTCTCTCACGATTGATTATGCGGATGTGATTTATGGTAATTGTTTGGACGTTTTTGAGCAGAACAGGCTTCAGAAGGTGCAAAATAGCTGTGTGAGGTTGATTTGGCATGAGGAAGTTTGATTCTGGTATAAGAGCCAAAATTCGCGAGCTCGGTTGGCTAAACATGAGGAATAGACGCACCCTTCAATTTTCTGTATTTGTGCACACTATAAGGAGAACTCACTATCCTGCGTCACTTCATGATAAATTAATTCCTAGTTCATCTTTGCACTCTCGTTCCACTAGATACAGGCATGATCTGTCGATGCCACGTTTCAGTACATCTCTGTTCAAAAGAAGTTTTACCTATAATGCTGTCTCAGCATTCAACACTTTTCCACATGAATTCAGAACATTAGGAGTGAGCTCTTTCAAATCAGCCTTTAGGTCGTTTTACGAGTTCTTTTTTACCTAACTCGGAGCCTTTTAGCCAGCTGTGTTTTGAAACCTAAAGATGTGGCACACCTCACTGTAGATTTTGTTTTTTTCTTCTGTGTGTTTGTGTTTTTTTTCAAATATCCAACATTTATCGTCTGAATTATTATTTAAATTTTGTAAGGTTAAGTTGATTAGCATTGTGCTAGACTTCGCCTTTTTGGTAGGGTTAATAATAATTATGTATATTTATGTTCTGTATCTGTATTAGCATTGTATCTTTCCCTACTGAATAAAGTCAATTATTATTATTATTATTAAATGAGGAGACACTGACACTCACCTTGTCGAAAATGTGAAATATGTTTGAGATACCTAATCAAGAACATCTTACTTTTTGTGCTGTTCCAAGGGAATCAGTACCCCATAGTGTTATCAAAATATCAAAATGTCAAGTTTCTAATTTTGGACCAGGAGTGGTTTAGTTGGACTCACTCAAATTGCTGCAGACCGGATCACTACTTACTCCATTGACCACTCTTTGCTTCGCCATTTACCTCATTTCGCACTTTGATTAACCTTCACGTAGGAATATATTTGGTTGAAGCGTGGAAGGAAGAAAGAATTCTTCGAAGGATTTAAGGCTGATAAACAGTAGCTTTCCACTCTATTAAAAGTTCAGTGTACAGTAGAAAAATAGAATCTCTCGCTTTCTATCGATATCATTCTTTTTTCTTCAGCATTTAACCTGATTCTGAGTCTGAGCCTAGTCTTTGGCAGTTTTTCGCATTATTGTTTCTTCTGCGAATGTAGTATAGATTACCAGAAGAAACGGCACTTCTTATAGGTAGATGACTTTCGCCTTCAAATGATATAATTATCTGTCTGAAGCCCTCATGATTTGTTAACACTTTCCGAGTACGTGATTATGATTTATTCTTTTTATTTCTAGGCTTCAAGTGTTCCTCACAAATAATTGAGCTTGTGCGAGAAACAGATGTATTCCATATGGGCTGAGTTCATGTGTTGTATTCAATATACTCAAAATTATCTCCACACCGAATAAACAAAGAAACAACGGAAAAAATGAATGTTTTCAATATTTATATTGACATACAGACACGATAAGAAGTCAGTGCATTATGACGTATCCACTAAAGCCATTTGGATTTGGATTCTATAGCTTGCGATCTCTCCTACTGACCGACTCTCCTGACTCTACCCTGATTTATATTTATATAGTTTTTGCTATGCAATTGTTACGAAAAGTAAACTTGACTTTACTTACTCTTTTTTCGAACCCATTTGTACTGAACAAAATGAACATGCGGGTCAATAAAGAAGGAAACTCCATGGTCAAATTTTGCTCCAGGAGTGGTCTTAAACGACTCATTGGACTTACTGAAGAATGATCGAAAAGAATAAGGTATAACAACTTTCAGGATAGATACATAGTACGAATATCTCGACTGAGTTCTTTAATGATCTAAACCGATGGAAAAGTTCTCAACTTATGATGATTTGATTTTTCCCGAGATTGACTGTGTCAAAATTTAATAATTTGCTTCATAATGATAAAAATTCTTATACAAAAATTTCATGGAAGATCCCTCGAATAGAAAATATGAAAATTTTGTGTCAGAATGACATAAGTATGAGATTTTCTGGGTACAGATGTGGTCGTAATATTTTGGCGAGTGGAAAGAGCAAACCGAATTATAAAAATATTTTTTTTGAACCAAGAAATTCTAGTTGTTTGAAATTTTCAATCTAAAGCCGCAGAATAATAACACTTTTTTTTATACGCATCTCTCGGGAAAAGACTGAGCTTATAACGCCCTTTCAAGCGCCCCGAGATGAATTTAGGAACAAGGAATATTCCTAAATTTCGTGAAATCCTTGGAAAAGATATTGAAGAAGAAGTTCGGTATGATACTTCAATGACTTATATCGCCAACATTTGGGTGATTCACTTATCTTGGTAACTTATTTTTTCGATGAGGGATGAATATTTTTTTATTCTTTGATAATATTTGGTACAAGTCAATGTTGACTTGAGATGCGCTTAAAGTCGGGAAAAAAATTAAGACGCCAGGCCTCTTTTTGCTATGTCATTTGAAAGATAATCTAATTCTGATCAGCCTTATCTGGTTTGCTACCCCAGAATTTTAACAGAGAATATGAATTAGAAGACGCATTATCGATGTATTTTTCACTACTCCCAGAAAAAAATAAACGTAATTAACCCATTTAACCCTGAAACTATTTTTATCGCAAAATGATAATTCTTTCTGAAAATCTCATTATTTCCGGATTACTCAACAGAAAAAAATATCAAAAAAATTCTGAAATGTTTTATTTTTCTCAAAACCGCCTGTCCTTTAAAAAGGACGGTAGGGTAAACACTTAAACACTACTCTAGGAACTTTATTATATCATATGAAAAAATACGGAATATTGTGCATTATTTATTCAATTTCCTGAAACGAACAAATATTACAATCATTTCGTATGCTATTTTATAAAACAATCCTTTGGATGAAGGCCCACATGACATTTCCGGCATATGAAATTTGCCTTTTTGGACCACCGCACATCTTCGCTGAGTTGAAATATATTCAATCAGATGGTCCAGCCTATCATACTTGGAGAACTCATTGCAATGGATATGACACCTAATGTACTGAAATCGATCACGAGAAATCGCATTACTGACCAAGTTGTTACATACATCTTCACGATTTTGCCAATACATTTTTTTCTGCGAACCGTCAGGTAACCACTCAACAACTGCTATAAAACAGAGCAGCTCATCTTCTGTAACATTACTGGTCGATTTTTCTGTTAGGCATATGTGTTGGTGAAGCAAATTATGCTGTCAATAACGTTTCATCAAAAAATAATCTGAAGCATGCTGAAGGATATAAATTATTTGGGACAAATGAAATGTTCTCCCAACTAAAGGAGTTACAATTGAAATCATTTTGGCTGTAAGTGAACTGCTTCACCCATTTTTGGTTTTCGTTCCACAGAATTCTGATAGCGGTCTTTCGTCCTCAGTATCCCATTCATCAGTTTAAAAAAAACATTCTCTCCACTTCTCAATTTGAGAACCTGGTAAGTTATTCAGTTCGATTCCATTTTCATCTCCAGAATCTTCTACTGTGTCGCAGTCATCGTTAGAATTTTCGAGAGGAAAAATTGAAATACTGTCAGGAACTTCAATATCATTGTCATTTTCGATTCTTCCATCATTCAGCCAAAGATAACGGCTTTCGCCAATAATAATTATTCCTGATGAAAAAAACATAAATCAGTATGAAAAGTAGTGTATAATCCTACCGTCCTTTTAAAAGGACGGCCATTTTCTCCCATGAATATTTTTATGAATTTTGAGACAGCTCAAATGTGATGGAGAAAAACACATTTAAACATATTTAAAGATTAGCATATCATGAAAAAATTGTTCAAAACACATTTAAATTCACCAAAACTCACCTGCAATCACTCATCCCTCAAATTTCTGAAAAATAGTTTCACAAATATTCAAGATTCACCTACGAATTCTCTATCAGCACTGAAACTAACGAAACTTCATCTTGATTAGTATATCTGTCATCATATACTATCAGTTCAATCAATGCTGCGGTACCTGTATTAGAAATTACAGGTGTCTTTTTCTGATGTCCTTTTAAAGGACGGTAGGTTTAAATGGGTTTAAAGCAGAATTTGAAATATGGAAAATGTCAATGAACTCCATTTCAAAATCGGCATTAGAATGCTTAGATGAGTGCAATCAGAATATGTATCCGAACATCTACATCCTACTACAAATTTTAGCTACTACATTCAGTATCTACTGCAGGAAGAAGTTTTTCTTTCCAGCTTGAGGAGAATTAAAAAATTACCTGCGAAATTCTTTTAGCGAAACTAGATTGAATGGGTTGGCGCTTATGAATATTCATTATAGTGTGAAAAATGATGAAAATGAAGTGGTTGACCAATTCGCTAGAAAAAAAAGACGGATAGACTTAAACTGAAGGAATTCACCATAAGAAATATTGTTTGTGTTTTCTCACTGTTTCATTTTTATTACCTGTTCATATGTTGTTGTCACTATTTTGGAGTAAAACATTAAAAAACTCTATTTAGTTTCAGTGAAAGAACACATCCACACGAATTTCATATTGATTCATCCTGTAAGTATTGTTTGGGAAATAAATATTGTTTTTTAAGTTTTTGTTTGAGTGAAATAAAAATTAAATTCTGAAGCATATTTGAAAAATAGGTTTACCCAAGCAAACCAGGAATATCTATGTTGAATATTGTTTCCGAAGTAGGCAAAGGATTATTGAATTCTTAAAAACAACAATACTTGCTACAGAAAGCGACTCTCACAATTCCCGGCACCTACAAAGTCAATGCCAAAATGTCAAAATTAATTCCTGGCTACGCCTTTGGGCCGGTATATAGAACATAATATGTGTCGAAATGTTGCGCTTGTAATTGAAAATAATGTTTATTGTTATGAATTATTTGATGAATATAATAATTGAGAAATAGTTTGTTACAAAGCCTCCTCAATTTCAAAAAACATAATCATATCTATGTCTCTAAAATAAGGCCTACTGTCACAATACAGAAAAAAATTATGGAATAGAATTAACATAAAACACGCTACAGATCACTGACAGGAAGAGATGAAGAATGGTATTTAAGAAATATCCAGAATTAAAATGTTTACACCCAGCCAAAGCGGAAGTGACTTACAATTTTTGTTTTACTCAAATGCAAGTTCTCCAAACAAAATGCAGAACATGAAATTTTCAAATTCGTATCTTTCAAAATGGCTGAGAAACACATTAACTGGGACACCCGGTATAAGGCAGAAGCATTTAGATACTTACTTGCTTGTTCATCTTGGGTAAACGATAAATTATTTTTGATTTATCTGATTTAATGAATTAACAATTCAAAAACCTCTTATACGAAACTCTTGAAAATTATACAGCTTCATTAAAACAAGAGTGACTGAGCCAACATTGACCAACAAATTTATAACTACTTCAATAGCAAACAGAACACTTGCAAACCTACACGAATCAAATTCTCACCCTAATGCACTCAGAATCTGAAGTATATTTTGGTCAACCCGCAATTCATAGGAAAGTGTAACAGTTGTGTACCTTGAATCGCGATATTCTCGAGTGTCGTTCAGTGTGCTTGTCGCATTCTTTCATGTTTCCTATATTGTACTTCATATAATCTGCCCTCATAACTTTCTATACCGCACTTTTGACGACGCAAAACAATGGCGACCTCAAAGAAATTCACCTAATGCCAAGTGGAACAGTGTGTGTTACTTCTTCATTTGTGAGAGGGTTTTTTCGTTGTACCTATTTCAATATATTTCATACACGAGGTACGATAAAAAATGTATGCACTTATCACAGTAAAAATTATTTACAGTAAGAAGAATTGTTGGTTATTTCAGGCCAGTAGAATCATAGTGAATTTACAATTACACTATAAAATTACACTCGAATTAGTGAATTTACAAAAACGAATGTAATCCTTTTACCCACAAATGTTTGTATTTATGTGGCAATAGGCTATGTAATTTTAACCTAATTCCGTTACATTCCCAACCAACAGCAGTAATTTTGTGGAATTCCACAATATGATTCTTGTGAATTCCTTTTAGATATGTTTTATGTTTCACTTTTACCAAAGTTTTATACATTTTTGTTGCACCCTGTGCCATCCCCATCAACCCTTTAATTTTTTTATTAGGGAAAGTTGGTCATGTACTCATGTATTACTTTTTTGCCGAGGTCTTCGTATCTTCTTCACAGACGTGCAGAAGTTTTCAAGAAAAAACTTTTTTTTTCGAAAAATTAGTCCAAAGGGTTTTCAGTATGTGCAGTTTGTCATGGCTCATTTACTTTGACACAATGTACCTGATGAAGTTTGTGACCTAATGAAAGTCGACCATTACAATTTTGGTCATGCACAACTTTCAACCCCCTGGAAAATCTGCTCGCCTAAAATCAGTTTAAGTGTACCAAAATTTCATTTCTTTAAAATCAGTAGAATAGTTTTGCCGTTTTTTGAGTAAAATTCGAAAATTTGGACTCTCAGTCAAATTCATTGGTATGCTCATCTTTTCGAGGAGGCTATTTTAGGAACAGTCATTCTTAATTATTCTTATTGATCAAGCATTTTGCAGAACATGCAATAATTATTAAATATACTTATATATACATATATATTCTTTTGAAATCAAGAGCTAACATAATACAATACATAAAACAAAAATAAAAATCCCTAACTGAGGTTGGTGCAAAACGGGAAACCATACTATATTTTTTCGTATGATACCAGAGCTCAGGGAAAAACCCCAGTAGAAAAAACCCTGTCTCGCCGTTTCAACAAAAATAACAATTAAAAACTATTAGAATATTGAAGGTTTCTTCTTTATTTAGTCAAAATGAACGATAACCCTCTCCAGGATGCCTTCGGAATTCTGAATCTGAAACGAAAAAATCAAAGCAGAAAAAAGAAACAGAAAAATTAAATGATTAAAACTCTATTAAATCGATTTAAAATTAACAACCCAATTCAAAACGACTCGGTAATTTCATGTATAGCTCTCAAGCCATCCTGAAATTTATATATGGAACAATTATTTATCAGGTGTTCAATTGTCTCCTCCGCTTCTCCGCATTCGCAACTAGGACTCTCAACTGAATTCCATTTGAAAAGCATACTATTGCAACGTCCATGACCTGTTCTTATACGATTAAGACAGTCCATATTTTCCTTGGAAGATCAAATCCAGGAACTTTATTCGAGGCATCAGTTATTAAATCTTTGTTCTGTATATTACATGAGTTCCACTCGGATTGCCAAATTGCTTTATCACTTTCATTTGAGTTCAGAAAATGATTTGACCAAAAGGTTTTCGTGATTTTAATCGAGGAATGTTAATTATACTTAAATGGTATACATTCTCTTTATAAAGAGCAGATTTTTGATATATCATCAAGTGTAACTAACTATTATTGCATGTTTTTGCAAAATGCTTGATCAATAAAAATAATGAAGAATGACTATACCTAACATAGCCTACTTCAAAAAAGATGAGCATAACAATGAATTTGACCGAGCGAAACATGCCTTTAGTCCTAAAATTCGAATTTCACCCGATAACGGCAAAACTACTGATTTTAAAGACATAAAAACTGTGACACACGTCAACTAATTTCTGACGAGCAATCGATCGGAATAACAAAATCATGTGGCTACCGTTTGAAAAAAAAAAGAGATTTCATAGTTTATTAGGGCTCATTTTGAAGCTCTCTTTCAGGCACCCTGTTTAAAATGTCCTCATAATTTATTCGAGAGCAGTACCAGTGTACTTTCTTTTGGTGCATTGTTGCAGAAAAAATTCTTCACAATGATGGATTTCGAAAATAGAAACAGTAACAATCTTTCTGTCGAAAAAATTGATGATCAGGCTATAACTCAAAAACCGCTTGAAGTGGTTGCTTACATCATACCTACATCAAATAATTGCAGAATTAAACGAATAATTCAAATATGCATAAATAAACTGGGTGTAAGATTCGAAAAATTTACATTCGTTTCCGGTAGAACCGGAAGTAGCTTCCGCTTGAAAATATTTTACAAATTTGTTTCATGAACACTTACACGAAAAATATAGAATCTCAAATTCGTATTACAATTCCTTCCATGAAAACTTCTAATGAAACATTTAAAAAATCGCCCCGTATATAAAACGGGAAGTACCGGTCCGAATATTGTGCCCTGCGACACTCAGTCTGAAAAACTTTAATTGTTAAGACTGCTTATCGTGTTACATATAATGATAACATCATTGGAACTTCTTACCTATAAATTATTTACCTACGATTCATTCACGATACAATGATAATCCAAAAATTTATTGCAGTACACGAATTGCAAATTTTCCAACAAGACCCAGCTTGTTAACAACCTCGATGAAAAAATTGTATCTTGCCATATTTTATCGAATTTTCATGTTCCTGAATGAAACAAGACGAATGGAAAATTTCTTTACGTATCAAACCGTGTCTAGTAATCATATACCTGGAAAATGAATGACGCAGATGAAGTAACTTTATTCGAGCATAAAACACGTTAATGGGTTTCCGTGGTTTAAGTCTGAAAAATTTGATTTTCATTACCAGAATTGGTATACCCATGTTTAATATTATATGATAGTTGTCACCGAAACTGAGTGGATTTTCAATCAATCGAATGTTGTTGCTGATTTTTATGATAAATTCGTTATAATATGTAATTTATATTCTGTCATCATTTTTCAAAAACTTCTTTCAATGATGAAGAAATTTTTCACCAAAAAATCCTATTGATATTCACAATAGAATTTATGAGAAAAACTCATTATACGCTAATGACCACAATAAGTAAGTGAAATATTAGTAGCATAGAAATTCAAAAGTTTTCCTCTAGTAGCGGACTACTGAATAAAATGATAAATATTAAAATATAATACTTATTCATTCAACTAAGTTATTAATGACAGCGACGGATAAGATATGTTTGAGGCCATTGGTAGCTAGATCTATAAACGAGTTGATTACAAAATATTTTGTCGACCTCATTATGAATTGAGAATGAATTCTTGATCAAAATACATTCATTTGACATAATTAAAATTTCTGTTTCTGTGTTCCAGTTAAATTTCGTCATTGCTCTTATTGCTTCTGAATGATTTGTGTCCGGTAACCTATGACAACTGCACATTAAAAAAGCATGAATTTAACATGAAAATGGGTCACTAATGTGCCATTTCCTAGATTTTAAACTCACCTTTATTTTGAGGTCAACTGGGTTATTAAAGACAGAGACTAATGGAGATATTTTAACGCATGAGTGGAGCAAACTCGTTAATAGTTCGAGACCATTAGTCGCTCGATTAATAACCGAGTTGATTACAAGATTTTTCCGACGATCTCAATATGAATTGGTGTATGAATTCTTGATTGAAATACATTCTCATTTTGTACAAGACTTACATTTGACATAGTAAAATTTCTATGTATCTATGTTCCAGTTAGAGTTTCGACTTTTCTCGTAGTGCTAGTGCTTCTGAATACTTTGTGAACGGTTACAATGAGGATTGCACATGAAAATAGCAGAAAATTAAGCATTAAAATGGGTCATTAATGATCAATTTCGTACACATTGAACTCACCTTCTATTTTGAGATCGACCAAAAAAATATTTTCATGACAATTGAATATTTCATAAAAATTCAATATGAATATTATATTTTGATTAATGAAAAAAGCATACAATACATATGTAAATATGCCAAAATTAATTACGGATCATCTCGGTCATGTCATTCGTCCAACATTTTTCTGATTGTGAAAATATATAATATAATTCAATATTTTTCATGTAGGTTCGTTCCTAACAGAACATCGATCTATAGTTTTGCCCAAATGTCTGTAATGTTTCGAACTTGTAATTTACAGGGTAAATGCAGGTCGAGCTAACTCGAGGTAAGGTCTTTAATGAACCAAATTGTTTCCGAGTTATGATGATTCAAAATTTCTTTTGAACATTATGAGAACTAGAAATCCAATCGGTTTCAATTTTTTCATTTCGGTCCTCAATGAAGATATAAAGACTTGTGCCAAATTTCTTCATTTCAATTTCCACGCGCTTGTTTGTAGAGATGTTTCAAAATTTAAGCCGAGAGTGATCTGTCTTCACGGTCTGAACTACTGATCCGATGTGCAATATGTCGGACCGACAGTGAATAATCTAAGCTTTGAACATAGTCAGCTGAAGACTTTAAGTTTTCAATGTATATGTTAGGTGAAAAATATTTGATTGAGTTTTTAGTTTTAGTTTTAGTTCCTATCCCACGCTAGGGGTGAAATGTTTTTGGCCCTGAACAAGACAAACGATGTTTTCAAAAATTGTGTTTGCTATATTTGTCAACATATTTCCATCAACACTGATACATTATTCATAACGGTGTTCTAATATAGTTATATCACTTTTAAAACTAGATTCGTCAAGCTCCTTAAAATACTAATTCTTATCTTCGATAACTTCTTCGTTGCTCTTGAACCTTACACCACCAAGAAATTTTTTGAAGTTAAGAAACAGGTAATAATTGCGCATTTAATCAGATACTTTAATTCCTCATTAGATCGTGACAGTACATAAATACAGGGTGCGGCAGAGAGGACGGACGGTTTTCAAAAAGTCATAAAAAGAGTTTATTTCTACTCAAAAACAAATTTAAAGATGCAATAAGGTTCACAAGGAAATAGCATTTGAGACAGTCAAGTGTGGAAAAAACCTCAGGCATGTGGTGGCCGGAATCGTTGATGCAGTGCTAGAGGCGTTCTTGGAAGTTCGCATAGACTCTCTCCAACATTGCTCCTTCAACTTTGGCGACTTCCACAAGAAATGCTTCCTTCATTCATCCAGAGTTCGGTGCTTGTGTCCGTATACTCTAGCCTTGAGGTGTCCACAAGAAAAAATCGCATGGATAAATCTGGGGACCGAGGAGGCCAATGAACATCTCCAAATCTGAAATGAGGCGACCAGGGAAGAGAGGGCGAATAACGTCATTGTTGCTCTGGCTGTTGGGGAAGTCACCCCATCCTGCCGGAACCATACACGTCGGGTTGGAACACGACGCCACGCCGTCTTAATTCAGGCACAAAGAAGTTAGTTACCATTTCGATTGTAGCGCCCTGAGTTCAAGGTAACAGCACTGCATTAACGATTTCGGCCACACAATGCCTGAGGTTTTTTCTACATTTGACTGTCTCAAATGCTCTTTCCTTGTTAACCTTATTGCATTGATAAATTTGTTTTTGAGTAAAAATCAACTGTTTTATGACTTTTTAAAAACCGTCCGTCCTCTCTGCCGCACCCTGTATAAACTATACTATAACAAAATTTTTCGTTTTATTCAATCATCCAGTAGATTGAAAATTCGAGTTGGAATACGATTTGTGACTTGTTTCAACAATAATTCAATCTTGGTTACTTCATTTCAAGTATATGATTTATTTTCTTCGAATAAAAGTGCCGTTGAAATGAAGAACTCCGAAAACTTGTCTTGAGAATATTTTATATTAGAACGAAATATTTTGAATACTCATTTTGGTATTAGAGATTTACTCAGAAAAAGTATAAAAATCTCCTTGAGTCTAAAATAGTGATTCCATTACATAAGAGTATATTATTTACTTAGTGGAAGTAAATGGTACAGTACAACTTCGATAGTTCGGACAGTCGCTATATCTCGGACACTCCAGTATTCCGGACACTGCTGGGATTCGGGCATTTTGAGATTTCCGCCTATTTAATCCGGGCGCAAAAATATTCGTTATGCGAAACACAGCATTTTCCTGTCCAAACAAGTAAGAACGGTTACATATCGGTAGAAACAGTTCTGGCGGGAACTACAAAAGAAGCGTTACCCAATAAGTCAAAATGATTTGAAACAAAATACCGAGATCATTGATCGCGAAAATAATTTAAACAGCGAAAATATCGCAAAATGGGCTCTTTGAGAAAACGAGTTCGTCATTAATTTAACTGACGAAGAAACTTATCTAGGATGCCCTAAGGAGTAATATTGAAAATACGAAAGAATCTTCTGAATCAGAAAGTGATGTAAATTTGGAGAAGGTGAAACATACAGATGCTTGTCAAAGCGTTTTCACTATAGCCATCAGGTGGACTGAGGAGAATAATCTTCCCCTTGAAGATTTATTGCTTTTGAAAAGCTTAAAGACAAGGCATTTACTACAATCAATTATTATATACTTAATTGGAGAATAGATTTTTGCGTGAAGTCGCTGGGGCCTTAGTTGGGAGAGTAGAACAGGGGTGTAGCATCAATTCAAACATCAATTCATTCAATTCGTTAATTTTGGACATGGCAACAATCAACAAATGTGTATTGCCGTAATGGAATACATTTTTTGTTTCTAAAAATGACGTGGTTTCATTTGCACCTTATATATGAGTCGTGCTTCAAACCCTGCAATAACTCTGAGTAGATACCATTGATTGTCTTACCCTTTCAATAAAGTAAGTAATAATGTAGGTAAGTGCTCTCATATCTCAGAAAACATAGCCATTACCTTTTTGGACGATAACATTGTTTTTGCCTACTTTGGAGTTGGTTCTGCTTTTTAAACCAATACTGATTCGACTGTTCTTTATTCTCAAGAGTGTAGTGGTGAAACCAAGTCATATCAACAATTATATACCGGCGCCAAAATTTGTTTCGATTGCGGCTATACAGCGCTGAATTGTTGATAGAAATGTTTCTTTGAGTCAGTTTTTAGTGGAGCGTTAGCAAACACTACTCACAGTAGTACTGACGAGTCCAGTCAGATATGCTCACACAACCCCTTTTAAAATTCAGAAACAGCTCAATAGTTGAATATGCTGGTTGGAACTCTCCTTGTATTGAAATATACTCTCTTCCTTCATTTTGTTTTTGGTTTGAAAACCTTTTCAACTAGAAATATTTGATGACAGTAAGTACGTTTTTCCATTTGTTCCATTTTCACGGAAACAACAGAAGCGTCTCGCGAAGTATGCTCTCAAACGTAAACTAATTTAGTGATTTGACAGAAATTCATCATAGAAGCTCAGATGAAATGGTACTGTGGGACCCCGCTTCAAAAGTAAACCTAGTAGTACGAGAGCTAGCAACGTCAAAAAAAACAACAATTTCAGGTAGGCCAGTTTTTTGATATGCTATCTCTTTCAGTCTTCCGGACGTCAAACGGGCTATCTGGCTGGCGGTAGTGGTTGCGTTCATTAGTGCGCATCGTACCTGTACAGGTAAAATATCAATTTTTCGAATAATTTCAGAAAGTTTTTTTCTTTTTAGATTTTTAATGAAATTTACTGCTTGTTTAAACTGTGCCAGACACTAATTTGAATTAAAAAAAAAATTTTTTCGAAATATTTCAGTATGGCTGAAGTTTCAATATAATGTTACTTAAATCCTAAAAAACCAAAACTAATTTGCCAGACAGTAATTCGATTGTGTAAACCTTCAGCCAGACCGATCTAGCAGTGATAAGTGATGTGTTATCACTTTGCTTGGTCTAGAAATAGCTGTCGAATAAATTACAGAGAAAGGATTAAAAACTATTGAATTAATATTCGGATTAATACGGTATCGACATAATAATTTATGAATCATGAAGTATGAAAAAAAAAAAACAGATTGGATGATTGCATAAAATTGAAGTAAGATTTTTTAATCCATAACTGTATCACAAAAAGTTGAAAGCATTTTGATAATCATCATCTTCATCACTGCTGTCATTTGAGGAGTGTAAAGTTTGTTGTTTACCTTTTGCTTGCTTGCGATCTTTCACAAAGAAACAAATTCGTTCGACATTTAAATTTGTCTCTATATTACCACACTATCAATCACAATAATTGCATTAGAAGTCTCAATTTCTTGGATAATAACTTTGTATCTGAATTTTTAGAGGTATATCTGGCAGTTTTTTGCCAACATCTACTGGAGTATTAGCCCGGGAGCCAGTGGTAGTTTTTGGTGACCACATTTAACCCTGGCAATTATTTGTATATGTGCTTAATTTGTATTTGTCTTATAGCATAGTGACTGTCAGCTGGCGCACCAGTGGTGGGTTTGCCAACGGGAGCAACGAAAACACGTAAAAATATCGAGTTTCAGTAATTTAACCCTGCTGAAATTTACAGAGATGGTAGTTTGTATAATTATTCGAATAAAAAAATCGTTCGTGGCTGTACGTTGGTGAAAAACCCGTCCGTGACATGGAAACTTGTAAAAAAAAATTTGAGTTTCAGTCATTTCAACCCTTCTGAAATTGACAGATATTTGATAACTAGATGTGCTGGGAAGATCTACTGATGACGAGAAATTAAACTCAGATGAACTTCGATATTTTGCCATAAGAACGGTAAAACTGCTGTTAAAATTTTTGTGATATCCATCGGTGCCATTCATTTGCTCTGGTATCTGTATATTATCATATTTAAGTTTAAAATTTACACGTATTTGTAAAACTTTGTACACTTTTTAATTTATCTTCAAAAAAGTTATTATTTTTCCATTTCTGTCTTTACAAAAACACATTTAAATTTTTTACTCGACATTGTAAGACAATTGTGTTAAAAACATTAAAAGAAAGCAGACGAATAAGCCAATGTGATGAACTGACGCCATCTTGAATACAAACAGCTGCTTTCGTTTATCTCGCTTGCGTAACTAACACGAGATTGTCTATACTCTTCCAACATGCCCAATCACTTATCACTTTTAGATCGGTCTGGCTGAAGGTTTAACAATCGAATTACTGTTCTGGCAATTAGTTTGGGTTTTTAGATATCTAAGTAACATCATATTGAAATTTCAGCCATACTGAAATATTTCGAAAAAAATTATTTTTTTTATTCAAAATTAGTGTCTGGCACAGTTTAAACAACAATAAAAATGTCTGGCAATAACAAATTTATGTTGCAAAAATTTCAATAAAAAATATGAAAAGAAAAAAAAACTTTCTGAATTATTTGAAAAATTGATATTTTTCCTGTACAGGTACGATGCGCACTAATGAACGCACCACTACCGCCAGCCAGATAGCCCGTTTGACGTCCGGAAGATTGAGAGAGATAGCATATCAAAAAACTGGCCCTACCTGAAATTCTCTCTCAAAAACGGCTAGCTCTTAGACTATAGGGCTGCCATTTCTTGGCCAGGCCGGAAACATTTATCCCGGCCTCGTATCAATACAACTCTCTCATACAAATTTCAAATTAAGTTAGCAAAGTTTGACTTTCAAAGTGTTTCTTCGGAAGTACTAACTTGTTTACTTAGGTACTTTCATTTCTACTGGCCATCGCATTCAGAATAAGTGGCATTCGCCATTTCGCAGCTGAATATCGATTTATATATTCACCTCCAACCTAACACTTAATATAAACAATAAAAACAGAGAATAATATTGAGTGATTGAATAATTATTATTGGTTGATTTTAATCAAAATAATATCATTCTCATTATTCATTATTTTCTCACCTACGTTCCTACTAGGTAACGCATTAATTTTCATTTCACACTTAATGTTGCTTGCTTCTTTTAACGAATTCGAACTCGCCCTCTCTCAAATAATTCTTATTTCAGATCTTCTATTCCTACTGTTGATACGCAAACTGCCAAAGCAATATCAGTTATAAATTTTCTGAACTTTTCCAACTTTTTGCATCCAAAAAATTCAACATGTAAGATTATGGAGACATAGGTTTTTCATGTATCCAATGTAAAGGGTGGGCATATTTCTTTGTTTTAGCACTACAACTTTTAAGCCACAGGAGATGGACAAAATTTGATAGCCACTTCTCCATCTCTTTTTCTGAGAAACTAACGAGAGTAGTAATCATTTTTGGCTACCTTCTTTTGTTTTCGAGTTATAAGCGAAAATTGGAAAAGTGGCGATATCGAAAAGAAATCATATCTCCGCTAATACTGATGATACAGCTCTGAAATTAAAACATCATACTGGAATTTTTTTACGTAGAATCCAGTGGCGTGCTCGTGTTTTTTGTACCATTTCTAATTACGAATCTATGACCCAAAGTTATGTATACTACTACTTAGGAATACTAGATTTTTATGCCATTTTCAGAAAAATTAATTTTTTCTGTTTCTATGGTTTCAACTGTTGCAGAAGAGCACAGAAAAATGCAGCATCGTATAATTACCACAATCTCTTTCCAGTAGTCTTTTCATTTTTATGCTTTTTACTCAATTTATCCAAGATCGAAGAATAATGGACTGCTGTGAAATTTAATCCTCATTCAAAATTATTACCTACTGACCTGTTATTGTAATCACTATTAGGTTCTGAAAAATATTTTTCCTTAGTTACTTTTCCAATTGAATTGATAACTTACATTCATTGAATATGGAGAGCAATAAAAATATTCTCTGCATACATTCTCATACCTAGTGTATCGATTGAAACGGAGGATCATGTGATGTTTTCGTTATTTCGTAATCCATTTTAAGATTTAAGATTTTATGAAATATATCGATGGTCGAATTGGTAGAAATCAGATGAAAGCATAGAAATAATGAGATTGACGGAAGGAGACTGCTATTGTTATAGGAAGCTCCATTTTTCTGTGCTCGTCAACAGTCGAAACCATAGAAAATATTGAGACTCGGACGAAAATAGGTTTTTAACCATTTTCTATACTTCTATTGATAAAAACCATACAATGTTATATATTTTTGAAATCAGAAAAAAATAAGCTTTCAGAAATGGCACAAAATTCTAGTATTCCCATTTAAAGGAACATAACTTTGGGTCATAGCTTAGTAATTAGAAATGGTGCAAAAAAGACGAGCACTCCACTGGATTCTACGACAGAAGTGCCTGTATAATGTTTTAATTTCAGAGCTCTATGATCAGTATTAACGGAGATATGAATTTTTTTCCATATCGCCACTTTTCCAATTTTCGCTTATAACTCGAATACAAAAAGAAGGTAGCCAAAAATGAACCTACCACTTTTGTTAGTTCCTCAGAAAAGAGATCGAGAAGTGCGTATCAGATCCCTGGTTTAAAAGTTTGTAGTGCTCTAAACATCGAAATATGCCCCACCCTGTACAGGGTGGCCAGAATTTGTGATCTCTGAATTACAACTTTTTAACCCTAAAGATAAAGAAAAAGGAATTGCACATTGCGGTCATCGTTTTTCAAGAAACTCATTTTACCTTCAACCGCATTGCTCTATCATCATTTGTTTTCGAGTTACAAGCCAAAAGTAACTTTTAAATAACATTTGGGCAATTTCAAATTTTGTCATTACCTCCGTTTCTGTTTGCGCTATAAACTTGAAACAAAAACATTATACAGACACTTCTTTTTATGAGAATAGAATCCAGGAGGTTACCTTTCTGATTTAAATTTTCTAGATAGTATACGGAGTTCATCAGAAGAGTTCTTAGGATATACAAATATGAATAATCGTTTATGCAATATGAACGAGCTTGAGGATTATTATATCTTATATGATGAGATAGATATTGGTTTCAATAAAGTGTTTATAAAATATTGTCATAGAGCATTAGAATCGATTGTCGCTTTTGTAATCACATTTCTAGTGCAACTGATAATTCCACAAACAACATTTGAATCTTAATTCATTCCAGGATAACTATGGAAAGGTTTTCTTTCAAAACAGGCTCGTTATTTGTACTGATTTATTGCAACTTCTGATTTCGTACTTCGATATTGGACAATGAAAGAGTTTTCCTATATAGTTGATGGTCAGTATAGGTATTTCTTTTTCATCATAAGGTATTGGGGCTATTTCCATGTTTTTTATCTTTCGTATTGTAGAACTATCTCAACACCTTCGTTCCAATTATTTCCTCTGATAACTGGTTTTGAGAATTCGCTCCAGAAGAAAGGATAATAATTATTGTTTCTTTCCAGAAAAAACGGAGCTCTTTAAATGATTACTTACGAAAGTGAGCAAATACATGATGAAACATGATGAATAACAAAACTTTAAGAAGGTAATTAATCGATTTCATCTTTTTTTTCACATCAATAACGATTATGATTATCATTATGCTGATTACTCTTAGGACTTCTTGGAGTCCTTCAGAAGCTATACAGATCGATAATATTTCATAACTTTCAAACTTATGACCATAAGATTATATCGAACATTTTGCAGGTGATATTCTGTTGTTCTGGGAGAATAACATCAATCATCTACAATTACTACGATGTCACAATAAATTGCGTATATGATGTTTACACTATGCGGCATTGTAATCTTGACAAAATAGCACTTCATTACTGGATACGGTATTTACCCAATGAAATATACGAATACTATAATAGCTCATACTATACTTTCATGAACTACCAACAGAATATACTTTTTCTACTCATTCTTGATACTATGGAACTTTTTTCGAATGACTTTCCCGACGGTACAGTTCATCCCTGGTTTTGTTTTTCATATTGGAATCGTATTAATTATTCATTTATTATATCAGAAATTGAAAAAGGAGAATGCAATTAATATTCATTTCATTCAATTCAATATAAATAGTTGCAATAACAGGCAGTAGGCCGAATATAATAAGCATTCAAGCTTATACCGACGACAAATTGTGCGATCGCTTTGAAGTATTGGAATTACCCATTAAATGAAAGCTTTGCTGTAATGAAAAGATCTCATGAACGTGATTGGATCGGACCTATTCATTTGTAATGATTCTAAAAATCGATGTATCGTTTATGTTCTCGGAATTGAGACTTCACATTATTAACTTGAATAGGAACAAATACTTTAATATTTCGTATGAATCTTAAGAAACTCAAGCCAAAGCAATCAAGAAAAATAAAGAAATGTTCAGTAAAAACAAGAGATAGGAAGGAACTGACCCAAGTGTCGATGATGTCGCCATAGACTTTCACAAAGAATACCTAATTGAAAAATTTTTTGTGTTGCCGATTGTAGAAAGAAGTAGGTACTTAAAACTTGTAAATTCGATATGAAGCACCCTGTATATTATATCATTTTCAGATTACCCTTAGCTTCCGGAATATTTTCTCATGAAGGGATGTTCTTTGATATTTTATACACAATACAGAACAAACAAAAGTTAGGAATGATCAATGTTAGTTATATTTTGTTCAAAAAATAACAAAATCAATCAATAGCTAAAAAACCGTTAGGATAAGTATGAAGAGAAGGATAAAAAAGTTAAAGAAAAACCCTGAGCAGGAGCTGTTGAGCGCTCGTTCTTTGCTGGAGAAATAAGACTATTACCTCAAAATTTCATATTTATGGGATTTGAGATTGATACCAAATATATAAATGCAGAATCTCAGCACACTCGGCATCAGATTCTGGAAATTATTCAAAAAATGAAATATGTAAAAAATAAATATTTAATAACAAAAATTAAATTCTATGGTTCTGATGGTGCGATTCTCTTGAAATTTTGCATAAACATTTAGTATATCAGTTCACACAATGAATTTCACTCGAATCAAATATTCTGTTATGGAAATATAAAGAGTCTTGTTTCAATATTCCAATTGAATTTTCTCTGGTTATGCCACAAAATTCTGCATGAGCATCTTGCATTTGGCTTTAACATTTCGTTTCGATTGGTTTCGTATTTTCTGAGATATTGAGGAACAAAAATTTTGAATGGCTATTTTTTTATGGAACACCCTGTACGATCTGGTTAACGAACTTAACCGTGTCATTCGGCAACCGAACTCATCCTGAAAAGTCAAGTCTCTAGGACAATCCCTTCGAAAGTTATTCTGCTAAAGGCCGGACGGACGGCCCCACGGACACAATTGAATTTGAACACGAATTTGAACCCTATCGTTTGAGACCATTTTTGGCTCAAAATTTGAAAATTACAGACATTTGGCAAAACGATATAGCACTCGGTTAAGGAGATCGAGCGCTCAAATATTGAGGAGGCTAAGATTAATCTCAAGGTGTTTTATATTGAATTTCAAAGTTGTAGGTACTTTTTGGATTAGTCTATTCGGCAACATTATTATTA
>JACDNR010000753.1:0-49201 GCA_013421045.1 Propylea japonica
TTTCTGCACCTGCCTTTTATTTGTCTCGGCTTCGATTATTTGCCAAGGCAATATACTTTATTGAAGAAACTGTTCGTTTGCGGAGTAACTACCATGACACTGGCCAACTGCTTGAAATACACCGAAAAATTTTTTCCTAGTTCTATCATACACGAGAACACGAAGATTGATGTACTGAATGTACATGCAGAATTTTGAAGAAATCTCATCATCTGAACGATAAAATTTATTTTTTTAATTATTGATTTTTACATATTCAATTTTTTTGAATAATTCCCAAAATATAATCCTGATCATGCTGAGTTTTTGCATTCATATACTTTGTACTTTGGCATGAATCTGAAGTTGATAAGCATTTCAATTATAATTAACTGCAGTATTCTTTCAATTGCCATATTGAGAGGATCGATATGAATGAAAAGCATCAAGATTTCATATGAAATATTTCATTATTTGGTAGATAATAATATTTATTCTTGGTCTTCAAATATTTCAATTATTGGAATTTATCATCTGATACGCAGCCTGGTTTTCAATCAAAAAATAAATCCAACATCTGTTAACTGTGGACGTACAATCAACCGTTGAAAATCTATGAGGATGGTCCATTTAAGATGTGATACATCCTGAATTTCAAAGACTCTAAATTTACGAACTGTCTCATTTGTTATGATAAATTCCCCAATATAAGAAACATCCTTATAAACCATATCGTCTTCAAATTCACATCATAAATCATCAAGATCTTTTTCTATGCGTCTGATGGTATAATTAAGTTTATACCTAAGCTGAATCTGCTAGCGAAATCGGGCGGAAGTAGATTCTAATTATAAACGTGGTCTCATCAATCAAGATCCCTAACTGACATTTAGTGACATTGCGACACCAGACCCCTGAGTATCAAAGATGATGGGCGTGCTACGTCGAATTACACGTGGTTATGGCAAAAAAGAATATTTTTGTAGACAGTAAAATTTAATGGTGATTAGGGAGATAAAAAGTTAAGAAAAGCCCCGAGCAGGAGCTTTTGAGCGCTCATTCATCGGTGGAGCGAAAAGACTACTACATCAAAATTTTTATGGGACTTGAGATTTATACCAAATATATTGATGCATAATCCTAGCATAATCGAAATAATATTCTGGGAATTATTGAAAAACTTAAATATGCCAAAAAAAATTTATGGTTGAGTTAATGCGATCCTCTTAAAATTTTCATAAGCATTCAGTACATCATTCTTCATTAACAAAATGAATTTCACTCGAATCGGATCTCTTGTTATGGAAATATAAAGATTCTGCTCTTCATTATTCCAATTGAATTTCTGTGGTTCTGATGATGCAATCCTCTTAAAATTCTGCATGAACATTCAGTATAACATTCTTCATTCACAAAATAAATATCGCTCGAATCGAATATCTTGTTATGTTATGAAAAAATGGAAATAGAGATTCTTTTCTTCAATATTCCATTGAATTTTCTATGGTTCTGTTAACACTAGGGTCACAAAATTATGCATAAGCATAGTATCATATTATGAGCATCTTGCATGTGACCGCAAAATTTCATTTCGATTGGTTTTTTTGTCTGAGATTTGGGGACAAAAATTTCGAATGGTCATATTTTATGGAACATCCTATATGATTTGGCTGGTTAACGAACTTAACCGTGGCATTGCGAACCGAACTGACCCTGAAAGTTTTCAATTCTCTAGGACAATCATTTCGAAAAGTTATTGTGCTAACAGTCGGCGGACGGCCCAATTAGTCCAGTCAATTTGTGCTCAAAAGAACCCCTAGCAGGAAAGTTCTGGGGTAGTTTTGATTTTTTCGATTTTTTATGTATTTTGGGTGCTGAATCCGAATCTGAGTTTGATAACAGAATTTCGTTAGGGAACATTGAAAAAATACAAAAAAGACACAAAGTCTCATTCTTTGGCAGTTTTCTGCTTATAACTCGGAAACTATCAACTTTTCGTGAAAAACCTTTCTATTCAAAATGAAATTACGTGAAATTTCCTACAAATTGTATCACCACAGCTTGTTCTGCGACAACCCATGAGCATGTTGCATTTGGCCGCACCATTTCATTTCGATTGGTTTAGTTTTATCTGGGATATTGGAACAGAAATTTTGAATGGCCATGTTTTATGAAACATAGAATATGGCCATTCAAAGTTTTTGTTCCACAATATCTCAGACAAAACGGAACCCATCAAAATGAAATGTTGCGGCCAAATGCAAAATGCTCATAAGAAGCTTCATGCAAAATTTGGTGGCCATAGTGTGAACAGAACCATAGAAAATAAATTGGAATATTGAAAAGAAGAATATTTATATTTCCATAACAAGATATCCGATTCGAGTTAAATTTTTTTTTGAATCGAGACTGATATACTGAATGTTCATGCAGTATTTCAAGACGTTCGCATTATCGGAACCACGGATTTAATTTATTTTCATTTATTGAGTCATAGAAAATACCTCATTTTCAACTATAATTTGAGCCAGAACGGGTTGTCGCAGACAAGCTGTGGTAATACAATTTGTAGGAATTTCATGTACTTTCATTTTGTATGGAAGGTTTTTCACGAAAAGTTGATAGTTTCCGAGTTATAAAAAAACGAAAAAATCAAAACTACCCCAAAACTTTCCTGCTAAAAACCCTATTTGACTGTACTAATGGACAGAATTGAATATGTAATTCCCGTCCCGAAATGTTCTCAGAATCCCAAAATACAACACCCAATACCTCAGAATATTCGAGAAACTTTCGCCAATACTAGAAATCATATAAAATCCTTCCTCCTACATCCTGATTGGGAACTCTTAGAAAATGCGATCAGATAGCGCATGATTTTCTATTTGCGCACGCATCAAATCGCTCGCTATCGTAGAGAGCGCAGCTATCGGGGATGTTAGCTTGGTTGGCCCAACCAGAACTGGACCATTAATCAAATACCGGGATAACAGGCCGATGATGTCGATTACGGCGATGGCGTAACGTTGAATCGATCCTGATATAATTTATGATGCGATTAATTAAAAGTCACTGCGCGGGCAACACTCACAACATCCGCCCGATACGCTATTACCAGGGCAGGACTCAAAAACAGGTGAACCATATAGAAATACTTTTTTAAGAGTTCTATATTTTGCGGTAGGAACTTCGAGGAGAAATGCTCAGTTATGAACAGAATATTCACCGGGTCTCCTAAAGTCTGGTGAGGGATCTCAGAAACCCATGAGCTAGAACAACATGAGTAGCACATATTGAGGCTCGATTTTTGAGAGAATTCATTCGGTAAAACCGCAACGTTCTAAGTCAAACCGTTTTCGAACTATTAGAGAAAATTGGAAAATGGCTTCAAATGAAAAGTTCTCATAATTTCTTTATTACTGAAGTTATAAACATGAAACTAAAACATTATACATGTATTTTTTTCAGTAGATTTCATTGAAGTGATCAATTTTATTCATTGAATTTTGTTCTAGCTCTTCGGGTTTCTGAGAACTCCTCACTAAACAACGAATTTAGAGCACCCGGTACATTGCAATTCCTAACGTCTTAGATATCTCTGACGTTACGTACGTACGTAACTGAAGGCGAAACAGCCAAATATCTTCTAAATGAAAGAAAAGTATACAGGTTTGGAAATTCACTAGTAGGCCAAGCAATAGAGGTTTTTTACGTGACAAAAATACTACCTAAAATCTGACTGTGCAGTCATGCAATAGGTAGTTTCTACATGTTTTTCATGATAAATTCCACTACTGAATCGTCTTAGGTTTTTTTTGAGAAGCGAAAAATAGCCAAAAAATCCAAAATTTAGCATTTTCGCTTATAAAACGTGAAGCATTGATCTGATCGAAAAGCTGTTAAGGCACTTTTGTGGAGAATTCAAAAACAAAAAAAATGAGAGGGGACACGTCTCAAGCGGATAATTAGTTTCCGAGAAAAGTCCAATAAACTGAAAAAAACATCAATTTCTGAGATGAAGTGTAGTTGCTCTGAATTTAAGTAGTTATTAACATATACTTTGTTGGTGCACAATTACAAAGCTGTCGGATAAATAATTTTTGCACAATCGCAGTTTTCGAATTCCCAGAAATCCCAGATTTAATCATGTACATTGTAAAGAAATGTATGTTACACTACCGTATTTTCTAGAAACTTAAAATGCCGTCAATCGCATTGAGGTCTATCTTCTTTGTTTTCGACTTATAAGCCAAAAGTGACATTTGGGCATTTGGGAATAAAAGATTAACTTGAAACAATTTTTTCATAGGAATGTAATGGAATATTTTGATTTTTCTAAAAGGTTTCCTTCCTGATCTATTTCACATAGACTTATGTTTTTTTTTTAGTTAGGATCACAAAATAACAACATTTTCGCATGGTCATTACTATTCTCTGGCCGAATATCCTATAATATGTACTTTTATATGTGTTTTGGTGGATTCGGAATATCTGTCATATTAATGAGTTGAAGAGTTTCAATTCTATTCGCAAAAAAATTGGAAAATAAAGACAGACTGATAAGATTTTCTTAAAGAATCATTTGGAATGTCTTTGCACAAGGATAATAGAAATTCATTTGTCGTTCTATTTGATGGCGATAAAGCAATAAAACTGCAGACCAAAATTCCGAAAGTAATTCCCCCTCTGCGCGATAGTGGGTCATTAGCATCAGAATACCCTCCGATCTCACTTCGATTAACAAGCCTGTCATCATTTTGTTTATACCCATATAACGTACTCTTATTCCCTTAAAACATTCACAGGGTATTCTTTTGAAAGGGACAATTAACTTCGCTATAATAGGTTCGATAACAAATTGCTTATACAAATCACTTCACACTTATACATTTGAAAAATTACTATAATAAACGAAGTTTATGTAATATGATCGTATTTTCATACAGTTTTTGAGGGTTGAATTCAATTATTATACGACAAAACTTTCATTCGGTGACAAATTTCATCAGGTATCATCGTCTCAAAGTAAATGAGCCATGACAAAGTGCACTTACTGAGATTAATTAAAATATAAATAAATAATGAAATTTCTGCACGCCTGTAAAGAAGATACAAAGAATTCGCCAAAAAAGTACCACAGACCCACTTTCACTATTCAAAAATTTGAAGGGTTGGTAGAAATGACACAGGATGTAACAAAAATCCAAAAAGGCATAAAAATTGGTAAAAGGGAAACAAAAATTGACCTGCTTCAGAATTTTGTTGTCAAATATTTATCTTCTGGGAAATGAATTTGTTCCATAATTTTGACGCCCACTGTATCGGGTTCCCGAATTCGTTGTCTAGTGAGGGGATCTCAGGAACCCTTGGAGCTAGAAGGAAATGAATGGCACATTTTCGGGCTCGATTTTTGAGAGATTTAATTTGGTGAAACCGTAACCTTGTAAGTTCAACCGTTTTCGAGATATTAGCGAAAATTGGAAAATGGCGTGAAATGAAAAGTTCTCATAACTTCTTTATTACTGGCGCTATGAACATGAAAGGAATACATTGTACAGGCACATTTTTTCGTAGAATTCTTTGATGTAATCAAATTTTTTTTATTGCGTTTTTTTTTCGAAGTTATAATACAAACTTGTGTTTTTTAAATGTGAACCATAAGCATTTGAATAACAGATGGAACCGTCTTTTTTTTCCCTTTTCAAAAATATATAACTTAATATATAAATTTCTTATCAAACTGTAAAAAACATCAAAAGTTTTATTTGCACACGAAAGATCAAATGGTTGTCTAAATATGATAATCTGTGAACATCAAATGATTAATAGATAAGAACAGATAACAATTTTTTCATAAATATTGTGCGAAGTGAAGTCCATTCTGGTCAATGCAAAGCTCACACCTTCTTCTTGTGAGGTTATATAATATTATTATATTAAGTTATATATTTTTGAAAAGGGAAAAAAAGACGGTTCCATCTGTTATTCAGATTATTGAGAACTTTTCATTTCACGCCATTTTCCAATTTTCGCTAATATCTCGAAAACGGTTGAACTTACAAGGTTACGGTTTTCACCAAATTAAATCTCTCAAAAATCGAGCCCGAAAATGTGCCATTTCATTTCCTTCTAGCTCCAAGGGTTTCTGAGATCCCCTCACTAGACAACGAATTCGGGACACCCGATACATATATTGTTTTTTATATGGAATCATTTTTTGCAGTTCTTTACACATTTTTTATCGAATATAAGCTAACGATAAAAATAATTACGAAAAAATATTCAAACGACGATATCTGCAACCATAGTCAAATTATTTTAATTAGAACAATATACTCAAGCGATATTCCTCCTTTCAAAATAATCAGTGCTTTTTGTGTGTTGAATAATGTTAATAATAATAGACTCTTTGGAAATATAAAACTATCGGTGATTGTTGTTATACTCGCAATTAAAATGTTTTTGTGATTTGTTTATTTCCATCGGTAACAATCGAATTGATTAGGCAAAATTTCTGAATGCTTTGTTTGACCGGCGCCATTATCTGCACAAAAGTTGGCCATATGCATTTTTCTATAATAACGAATTTATTTGTAATGCGTTCACAATGAAATGAATACAAATGATAGGTACATGCATAATGAACGTTATTTGCCGTGACTATGTATCAGAGAGTTAATATCGATCTTAGTTCATTCTATTTAAATGCGAATTATCAAATTAACAGGAAAAATATGTATTCTGATTTGAAAAGTTCAAATTAAATAAACTTGTCCATTTCATTATGTTCACATTTTGAGTCTTCAGCCCAAAACATTTATTGCGTATGTTACTGTCATTACTGGCATCATTCTTACAATCCTTCATGAGAAAAACATGTCAGTTTGCTTTTAATTTAAAGGAATTACCCACTGCATATATCAACCTTACACTATCCAAATAGAACAAAACAATTCAGATGATATGAAAGGTTTAAAATAAATTTATTCCCATTATGGAAATGAGAGAAGTATACAATTCTTTCAGCAAAAGGTATAATGCTAAGAACTATGAAGTAGGAACTTGTATGTAGATTAATCACAGTCCAGTGAATTTATGGCTTTGTAAGAACGCAAGCAACACTTAAAGCACAGCTTTATATCTATGTTGAAGCGCTTCACTATGTTTTGGAGCTCTAAACTGGTTGAGCTCTATTATATAGGGATAATAAACGAACAATAAACATAGAATAATGCATTGTATTGAATGATACAGGTGCTCTCATTTTGAATTCTCGTAATGCATCGAATACTGTTGAACTTGATAATTTCAAGAATTTCGTATTTTTCTTCCTTTTCATAATAATTGAGGGCAGCTTTGAAAGGGTTGAGTTTGAAATCACTACAAGATTTGATAAGGTATCTCTTTCGCAAGACTACATAAAGATAGATATACATACATATTAAATTTTTTGGGAAATCCCTGAGCAGGTGCCTTTGAGCGCTCGTTCATTGGTGAAGCAATAATGCTATTACCTCAAACCTCAAAATTTCGTATGGGACTTGAGATTCACGCAAAGCATGTGAATGCAAACAAAACCTCAGCACAACGAAATTATATTTTGAAATTTATTCTGAAACTGAAATAAGTGAGAAATCAATAATTAAAAAATAAATAAATTTTATAGTTCTGGTGATGCGATTCTCTTGAGATTTTGCATGGACATTCAGTATATCAATCTTCATTCGCAAAATATAATTCACTCGAAATGGGATACCTCGTTATGGAAATAAAAGATTCTTCTTGCAATTTGAATTTGAATTTTTCATAGTTCTGTTGACACTATGGCCACAAAATTTTGCATGAGGCTTTAATAAGCATCTAGAATAACTACAATGTAGAAAATGTTTCTTCTTTTGGATTAGGAGTGATGAATGTCCACATCTTCTGTCTAGAAACAGTAATTATGCTCAGTTGTCTTGCATACTAATGATCCAACTCTCAGTCTTTTAATAGACGATCATCATTTGACAGTTTGGTTCTATTTTTCTGGTTCAAGCTCTAATAATAGTCGAATATATGATTTATTTAAATTTAGTCTTTCGATCAATCAGGACCGTACTTCTTTCAATTAAATGTCTTGCCAAGCGAATTATGAGAGAGATTTTCCAATTATATATGTGTTTGTTTCACGTTTTTTTTCTAAAAAACTTTTTTTGGTTTTCACTCTCAGTGTCTGAAACAGAAATCCTTGCATTAATTTGTCAGGAGCAAATTGGTTTTGAAAACATTGTTGCCTAACAGTAAAACTAAAAAGGAAGGAGTCTGATATAGACACCGAAACGTTACGTTATCCTTTTCATTTATTTCCTTTTTTAGTTTCACTGTTAGGCAACAATTTTTTCAAAACCAATTTGCTCCTAACAATTACTGCAATGATTTACGCAGGAGCATTTCATCTTAATTAAGAATGAATCAATTTTATAATTGTTTCTGTGTCAGAGACTGGGAGTGAAAACCTAAAAAAGTTTTCTAGAAATGCAGAATCCTCCCAGATTATATTTCAATCAATCGAACCTATATAGTTTGGCCCAAATATCTGTATTTTCAAATCTTCTCAAACAATAGGATTCGACTTCCTGATGACGAATTCGTGGTCAAATTCAATTCTGTTCGTGGGGCCGCCCGGCCGTCAGTTAGCGCGATAATGTTCGAAGGAATTGTCCTAGAGACTTGAGATTTTTAGGGTGAGTTCGGTTCCGGAATACCGCGTTTAAGTTCGTTAACCAGCCAAATCGTAAAGGGTTTTTCGTTCAAAATTTTTGTTAATCAATATCTCAGACAAAACAAACCCAATCGAAATGGAATTTGCGGCCAAATGCAAGATGCTCATAATAAGCCTCATGCAAAATTTTGTAGCCATAGTGTAAACAGAACCATAGAAAATTCAATTAGAATATTTAAAAGAAGAAAATTTATAATTTCATAACAAGATATCCGAGTCGAGTGAACTTTATTTTGTGAATGAAGATTTATTTACCAAATGTTTATGCAAAATTTCAAGAGGATCGCATCATCAAAACCAAGGGCGTAGCCAGGGGGAGGGTTTTGGGTGTTCAAACACCCCCACCCCCTCCCCGAAATGTTTCAGATTATTTTTTGTTGCAAAAATAATCTTTCATTTTGCACTTAACCAACTTATCTCCGAAAATCATAAGCATCAAAAGCATTTTTGAAAAATATGTTTACCTAACCTAACCTTACCTGAATGTCGAATATTGTTTCCGAAGTAGGAAAAGGATAATTGAATTCTTAGAAACAACAAATACTTGCTACAGAAAGCGACCCTCAAAATTCCCAGCACCTACAAAGTCAATTGCCAAAATGTCAAAACCCCCCCCAAAATTAATTCCTGGCTACGCCTTTCAACAGAACCATTGAAATTAGTTTTCTTAATTGTCAAGTTTTCACATATTTAAGTTTTCGAATAATTTCTAGAATATTATTCCGATCGTTTTGAGATTTTGTATTCATATAATTAGCATGAATTTCAAGTCCTATACAAAATTTTGAGGTATTAGCCTCATTGCTCCCCAATGAACGAGCGCTCAAAAGCACCTCCTCAGGGATTTCTTAAATTATATATCCATTGACGAGTCAACGACTAGGAATGAGCTTTTCCAGTACTTATTCTAAAATATAGTTTTTTCCATGTGACAGCATTAAGAGTAGTGTAGGTTGAATTTTGAGTGAATTCACTTGGTATTACAAGTAATACATTTTTATCCACTCCTATAGAGTAATATGTCAATTATTGAACTAATTTCTATGTGTAATAGTAGCTATAACACAACCTTAGCATGTCTATGAACCGAAAGCGAGTGTTATAATAACACCCGCCCATAACACCCGCTAATTAAAATACCTAGGAAAAATGAAATTGCTTACAAAAAAAATGAATAAAAAGTAGGATCGATCCGGAAATCTATTTCAGCCATCAAGATAACGTTCTAGCGATTAATTCCTGATTTTTTTTGGAAAACGTAAATTTTGAAGTTGCGAAAGTACTTGATTTGATTAGAGACTCTGATTTGATTCCCGACCACAGAGTACAGAGGTTTGACGGTTGGACGAAATGTTGTCAACGCTTTTGACAACTGTTCAAATTTTTTCAAATGCAGATTAATTCGAATTTTATTGAAGAAGTCGTGGATAAAGTATAGTATTCAATTCGCGGTAATGCTCAAAACACACTTGATGAATTACAACACTCGCCTGACGGCTCGTGGTGCAAAATTCATCTGCGTGTGTTTTGACCTGCATTACCGCTCATTGAATAATATACTATTATTCAAATACATATTGAAATATCTTAAAAGCTGAACGAATGAATGTGAAATTTAACATTTCATTCTGTAACAACGGAACAGTGGCTTCGTGAAATGAAAATCGTGTTAATTCTTGTTTTCTGGAATAATCAATAAATTACTTTATATTATATTGAATGTGAAATTGATTATTGAATTACAAGAAATAATTTTGATCTTCTTGTTAAAACTTTATTGATTTAATTAATAGCACGTGTCTAGGGTAAATAGATGCCTCAGTTGGATAGATGCCCCATTTTCAGAATACCTAACTTCCGAAACACGTATCAAAAAATTAATTTTATAAGTAGCTGCTACAGTCACCCTGGACCTTAGTTTTGTAAGGTTTATTGTAAGTGAAGCCGTTTTTCGCTAGTGTGTGCGATTATCTCAGCAGCGAACTTTACAAACACGGCAAAGGTTTAGAGGTAGGTATTTGCCGCTGTATAACTTTTGAAGTGGTAATAAATTCATTAATTTTTTTTATTACGCAATACAGTGTTTCATTGAGTGTACATCTGAGTACAAATAGTTTTTGTTTTCTTTTAATTTATTAAAAAAATTCATGGGCATCTATCCCTATCGAAAAGGATAGTTGCCCTGATTTTTTGAGGTATAGGTTCCCTAGGACATCTAAACTAAAACCATATCTTCTTAGCAGATTTTCAATTCATTGTGTTATTTTAATTTTAAACTTGATTCCTGATCATTTTTGTTGAGACTTATTATTTAATTAATTTATCATGAATGTGTGGAATAATGCTTTATGTTAATATGAAGAATGCAACTTTTCGTTTAATATATGCTTTTGAAATTCAATTAAAAATGCACAATTGTTGTTAATTCGATCCATGTTACGTACATAAAGTTGCTGTTTTAAGCATAGAAAATCTCATTGTATTTAGGTGGGTTTTTGGTTCACACAGTGTGTAGGGCATCTATCCCTCACAGTATTTTCATGGTGGGGGGCAACTATCCATACTTGTAGGCAACTATCCCCAAAGAAAGGGTTCTACAAAAATCAAATTATTGTGCAATTTGGGATTGCTATGTCAGAGAAAAGTCTCACTATTCCAAATTAAATAATGGGGCTTCCTACACTCATAGAAATTACACATATAAAATCAATATTTTCAAAAATATGAGCAAATTCAAAAAGTGGGGCATCTATCCGGGTTTTCCCCTATCTTTCTTTCATATCGCTGATATTTGTGTAAATTATTTCGAAATCAGACAAAATAATCCGCATATCTGTAAATCTAGAAACCTATTAGATAGCACAAGTGCCTTTCAGCGAAACCAGCTCCAATATTTCTCGCTCAAATTATAAAGAGATTAATATTTCAATTATGTCAGCAACTACGGACCTGAAGACGCCCATTTGATGTTGTTCTATTTTCAAGAAGTAATTATACGTCACTAAGACAAATGTGTCCAATCTGACTCACGTCAAACACATTAGTTTGTAGGTTTCGAGTCTTACGATTTTTTCTGCTTTTCGATAGACCCGATAGTGGCTATCACTCACATTTTGAGCTGTGAATCATCGGAGTTGGCCATGGTAGCGTCGAATCAAGTAGGACAGAAGGTTTTTGGCGTCGGTTAGTCAGGTGTTGATGGATCCCTGTCCACTTTGTTAGACAAACATTGTTTTACGTGAAATACTCAAAATTTTATAGTAAGCGTTTCATCAGTAGGTAATTTATTTTGAACAGTGTTGGCCGGGTTTGACTCTTTGAATGGATAGTTCTATTTTTAAGTCAGACGTAAATCAATGGAAAATTTCCATGAAAAACTGATTACCAAAAAATGAAAATAATACTCTGTCTTAATGAATACGTGCGACAAACTTCAGGATGTTATAGCTCGTCCAATATATGAACAAAAGAATCCATAATAACTTATCCTCTAAAATGCACCGTTTTCCAGATACTATTCAAGTATTCGAAATTGAAAAAAAATCTTTTTCTACAAGCGTGCACTTTCATGCTCTTTCCCGCACGTATTTCAAGAGTCACATTGCCAAACAGTGTGGGAAAAATCCCTGCTATTCCATTACCGCACGCAAATGCGTGTGGTAATGGATTAGCAAGGGTTTTTCTCGCACGCTTTTTCTAAAGAATAACGCAAATGCGTGTGGTAATGGATTAGCAAGGGTTTTTCTCGCACGCTTTTTCTAAAGAATAACGACTTGTCAGAGACTTTTGTCATTCATGTGTATTTAGAATGATCAATTCACATTTGATCTGTGTGTTGAAATCGATCTCGTATAAGCGCTTGTAGAAAAATATTGTTCCTAACTCGTGCGGAAAGTGTTTTTTCCGCACTCAAATGCTTACCCAAACTCCGCTTCGCGTCGTTGGGTAACGGCAGTTTCGTGCGGGAAAATATCACTTTCCGCACTTGCACTGTTGAAAATAACTATTTTGCGAATGTCTTCGGAACTTTTCATCCTACAGAAAGCAGCTTTTTTGAGCCACCACTTGTCATAATAAGCCATGATTTTCGCTGTTTTTTTTTTCTAAAGTTTCAATTGGTGAAGACTTACTGGCTGTTTATCCCCCAACTTCTACGCTAATGGAAAAAGTACGGTTTTTTTGGAAGGCCTATTTGAACCGCCAAGGTTTCCTACTCAAAAAATACACTCAAAAGTCGACCGTTTTCGAGAAAAATTGAGAAAAGCCCTGAGCAGGAGCTTTAGGGCGCCCGTTCTTTGGTGGAGCAAATGCTATCACCTCAAAATTTTTATATGGGATTTAAGATTAATGCCAAATATATAAATGCAAAATCTTCTGGAAATTATTCCAAAAATTAAGTATTTAAAATATAAATAATTAAAAAAATTAAATTCTATGGTTCTAATGATGCGATCCTCTAGAATTTTGCATGGAACATTCAGCACCTATATCAGTCTTGCTTCACAAAATGAATTTCACTTGAATCGGTTCTCCTGTTATGGAAATATAGGGATTCTTCTTTTCAATATTCCAATTGAATTTTCTATGGTTCTGTTGACACTATGGCCACAAAATTTTGCATGAAAATTCAGTATAACAGTCTTCATTCATCTACAAAAAAAATATTTCACTTGAATCGGATATTCTGTTATGGACATAAAAAGATTCTTCTTTTCAATATTCCAATTGAATTTTCTATGGTTCTGTTACTATGGCCACAAAACTCTGCATGAATATTCAGTGTATCGATCTTTATTTATAAATAAATTTCATTTGAACCGAATATTTTAATGGAAATATGAAGAAGTTCCTTCTTGTCAATATTCCAATTGAATTTTCTTTGGTTCTGTTTACACGACATTTTCCACGAGGCTTATTATGACCATCTTGCATATGACCGCAACATTTCATTTCGATGGGTTTCGTTATGCTTGGATATTGAGGAACAAAATTTTAAATGGCCATATTTTATGGAAAACCCACTACGATTTGGCTGGTTAAGGAATTTAACCGAGCCATTTGGGAACCAAACTCACCCTGAAAATTCGAGACTCTAGGACAATACCTTCGAAAGTTATGTAGCTAACGGACGGACGGTCGGACGGCCCCACGGACAGAATTGAATTTGACCACGAATTCGTCAGTAGGCAGTAGAACTCTATCATTTGAGACCATTTTCGGCCCAAAATTCGAAAATTACAGACATAGTTTGGAGGAAAAACATGAGACTTGAAAATAACAAAATTCCGCAAAAAACATGTCTTATTTGCAGAAATATTTTTTTTTATTTTCAACACTCAGTATCTCGAAAACATTTCAAAAGGTAACTTAATAGAATATTTTGTTCGTATTCTTGGAAGCGCTTAAACATCCTGCATTTTGAACCACTTATTCACTAACACCCTGTAGATTCTTTTAGATACTATTTTTTGAGTGAAGTTCTGTGAATAGTAGAAGTTTTTCTAATGAATAAGAAACGTGTTCTAATATACTTCCAGCTAATAACAGGCATGTTACGATGATTATTGATGCTATTTTGATGAAAATGGATTTTACTATACAGTAGAGACTCGATAATTCGGAGAACGATAATCCGGATATTTACTAGTCCGGATAGCCGTCAAGATTGTATTATGTCCTTATAATCCGGATTGCAAGACTCAATAATCCGAATTTCCGATCGTTGCATACGTGGTTTACGGTTCTAACTTGTCGTAACTCAATTTCTATGACGACGATCTGGCGTTCTTTTGGTATATAATAGTGCACAATGGTATAAGACAAGAAAAGTCAGACAAGAATAATCAATTAATGGAATGAAATGTTTCTACCTCCAAACCATACAACTTTGATACAGCATATGGATCATAATGATATTAAATTAACAAAACTGAAATACCGAAAAGGCCTTTTAGCACATATTTTTTCGATCCTCGAAGACGGGGATAATGCTAGCAAATGCATTTAGAGCATAGATCAATTCGATGCAGTCTGTTTATTCCATAACTCATGGCAATTACTGATATTCAGCTTCTGAAAGATATACAGGAGAAAGCTATTGTTCAGCATTCTTTTTCCCTTACAGTAGAAAACGTAAAATATCTAATTATTCCAAATAATATATTTGTTTTATGGTTTCGATAATAAAGCCTATATTTATTTCAACCGTTTTTTTAAATTGCATCTTTACTGAATTGTAAGACGCGGTATTCCGGATTCCTCATTAATCCGGATCATCCCTTGCATTAATTGATCCGGATTATCGAGTCTCTACTGTATTTTTAGTTTTTACGTGTAACTCAAACAATTATTTTGTTTGAAAGAATATTGAACATTCCTAATGATGACTTCAATCTTTCGAAAAAAAACTTTCATCCCAGCAGTGATTGATATATTATTTCAGTTATTCATTTAAACAATCGACTCAAAAACCAACAAAATGATAGGTAGAAGCTATCTTTAAATACTTTTGGACCGAATAAAGCTTAAATTAGATCTGATTTTTTCAGATTCTGCTCATACTTCGACATTTCCCACTCTTACAGAAAACCCTGCATAATATGGCCAATTCAAACATAAGCAAGAAGTAGAGGGTTGCGAAAGTATGAACCACACAGTAGCAATAAACGTTTTATTTACGGTTGTGGTCGTTGGTCGTATAAAGTCAACTGCACTTAAAGAAACAATGTATTTGATAACCGTACGATGGTAAGTGCCCTACCCCACAAAAAGCGGCCATCAAAGCAAAATTGAAACGGCATATACCATGCTTCGGCTTTGATCGGATAGAGAGAGCGAGACCCGCCATTGCAACAAATGATACATAAAATGCCGACCCTTGCTTTCATGTACGTACCGACAAGAAGAAGGCACGGATCGTAAAAGTAACACCGTGAGTGTTACCACGGCCTTCTAAAGACATGGCCGGGCGCCTCAAGCGGCAACGCCGCAATAGACGATGTTTGGGAGGTATACCGCTTGCACGAGAGATACGATATTTGGAACGTATTATTTCATTTTCTGATGTTATTTAATGTGTTTTCCGATGAATATTTAAACAAAGATTGGAACTATGCCCTATTTAATCAATAAATTTAATATAAATGGAAAAATTGAAACTTAATCGAATTGGTTGATGATTTAATCAATTTATGGTCCAGCAAAAACCACGGGTTGATGTATCTTGCAAAAAACTTGAACTCAAATATAACTCTCGAAATGAAGTTAACTCAAATAAAATTCTCTCTGATTATTCCCTACTTCTATGTGATTATCATTTTTCGTATTCCTCACGTAATTATTGAGGAGTGTTTGGGAAAATGGAACAAAGCGAATTTAGAATGAACTTCGAATTCAAACCACAAGTACAATTTTCTATGAATTTTGATAAGTAATTAAAGTCCAATCCAATGCTTTGAATAGTCAGTTCACATAGAATTGATTTTTGTTCAGAACTCTTCAAAAAGCAAGTTTCCTTGTCGATCAAAATCTATTCTGAAATAGTATAGACACATACATATGAACGATGATAGAAATAGTATATAGACACATATTATGAACGATGATAGAATTTAATGGGTCATTTCTTTCAATTATGGGTATCTCAAAGTAATATAATTGTTCCATCTGCTTGTGAATGTTTATCGAACTTATTTATATCGTTGAAAATTTGAAATAGAAATGTTTCTCGCAAACAAAACTATTGTTGGAATGAAATTTCCTGGTATGGCCCTCATCTATAAAAGCTTACGCTATTCATATTTCAGAAAATAGAACAATTGAAATATCCTTCACTTTTTAGGCGAATAATTACTTCTACATGATGAAATACAAAACGTTTTACCATTTTTCAAAGCAGATGAGTTTAATTTATAGGTTAGAGACACTTACAAAAAGACGAAAGTAGAAAAATTCACTAACACCAAGACCACAAACACTTTCACTGTTCACAGCACTAGAACAATCACAAAAGGTAACTATAAATTCACTTATTTTTTACATTTACGACCATAATCAACACTAAAACTTAATTATTTACCTATAAATGTTTACTAGCGCTCACGCTTGCGTCTGTAATACAGCTGTCCATAGAGACTACTTTAGAAGGCTGTGCTTGTAATATGCCGGGAGGGTATACCTCTCTACACTGTTGCCGCTCTTGGCTAGGACCGGGCCCGGAGCTTTAGAAGGCCGTGGTGTTACATACGTATACAATATACATGTTGAATTGCGAGCATGCGAGGCAGACAGATTTGTACGAGGTCTGTTCGAAAGAAAAAATGAATTTTTTCGATAAGTATTTTTTTATTAACCAACATTTTTGAGCGCTCGTTCTACTCAAACGGGTGCTATACAGGGTGTCCCGAAAACAATGGATAAGCCTGCAACTATAGATAGACCCTGTCGAGGTCTAATTTATTTCAAATTTTTACCTTAATGAAAATTCCACGGTTTCCGAGATATTCATGGTTTTCGTATTTTTAGAAAATTTCCAAGTGCGATTAGTTTTCCTAGTGCCATTTATACGAATGAAGATGTATTTCGATATGGTTTTTTTTTAATTTCACATGAGGTGGTTCAGCTATCGGAAACAAAGAATCAAATTCATCAAACTAGTGTAAAAAGTTAAAAACTCTTGATTTATAAAGAAAAATTGAAAACTAAATGAAATTTCCTTCAAGTTTGATAAGCTACAGTGTAAAAAAATGTAGGACGCCCCTGGTGCACATCATCTTAAAAACTTGCTCAGTTATTGCAGATTCCAAAAAGGTATCATAAGCCTAGGCATTCTGTAGTTTTTCATTCTCGTAACTACTTGATTACCAAATAGTCGAAAATTTTCGAAAACTGTTTTTGTTGTAATCGTTATTCTGAGCTCATGTGGTAAAGTCCTGAGGCCATTTTTGTTGGAATCTATTGGAAAATTACGAAAATAATTTTTTTTTGAAAAAAGCAGTAGCGTATCGTTTTCTCTGGTGAATTGAAATATGGCATTATTTGCATTCAACACCCTGTATCTCGAAAACCTTACCGGACCTAATTGTATTTGACATAATTTCTTATTTTCTTACATTCTGTACAGTGTTAAACGGAAAATATCAACTTAAACAATACCCTGTTTTTGCTACAATAGATGTATGTGGAATATTCATTACAAATAAAATAAAACGAATTATTACCAAATTACTATTCGATGGAAAAAATAAAACGAATTAGTGCCAATTACTTATTCATTGGAAATGAATAAAGAATTCGAAATCAAACAATGAATTCAGTCATTCATAGCTTAAATTTATTCAATGAAATCCTGCTTGCATAGAACAATAATAACACTTTCGTGGACACTCATTCACAGTCAGTAAACAATTTATTATTACAATATTCAAATCATAAAGCTGGTCAATTCAAATTTAACAGTAAAAAAATTTTGAAAAAGTACCAGTAGAACACTAGAACAATAACAACACTTTTATGAAATTCGTTCACAGTCAGTTTCAAAACTATTGTCATTAGAAGTTAAATAAATTAAAATTACCTAGGTTACTGACTGTGAACGAGTGTCCACAAAAGTGTTATTATTTATTTTACGCTATGAATGACTGAACTCATTGTTTCATTTCGAATTCTTTATCAATAAGTAATTGGTACTTATTCGTTTTATTTTTTCCATGGAGTAGTAATTTGGTTATAATCCGTTTTATTTTATTTGTAATGAATATTCCACATACCTCTATCGTAGCAACACAGGGTATTTTTAAGTTGATACTTTCCTTTTAACATTGTACAGAATGTAGAAAATAAGAAATTATGTCAAATACAATTAGGTCCGGTAAGGTTTTCGAGATACAGGGTGTTGAATGCAAATAATGCCATATTTCTATTCAACCAGAGAAACGATACGCTACTGCTTTTTTCAAAATAAAAATTATTTTCGTAATTTTCCACTAGATTCCAACAAAAATGGCCTCAGGACTTTACCACATGAGCTCAGAATAACGATTACAACAAAAACAGTTTTTCGAAAATTTTCGACTATTTGGTAATCAAGTAGTTACGAGAATGAAAAACTACAGAATGCCTAGGCTTATGATACCTTTTTGGAATCTGCAATAACTGAGCAAGTTTTTAAGATGATGTGCACCAGGGGCGTCCTACATTTTTTTACACTGTAGCTTATCAAACTTGAAGGAAATTTCATTTAGTTTCAATTTTTCTTTATAAATCAAGAGTTTTTAACTTTTTACACTAGTTTGATGAATTTAATTCTTTGTTTCCGATAGCTGAACCATCTCATGTGCAATTAAAAAAAACCATATCGAAATACATCTTCATTCGTATAAATGGCACTAGGAAAACTAATCGCACTTGGAAATTTTCTAAAAATACGTGAACCATGAATATCTCGGAAACCGTGGAATTTTCATTAAGGTAAAAATTTGAAATAAATTAGACCTCGACAGGGTCTATCTATAGTTGCAGGCTTATCCATTGTTTTCGGGACACCCTGTATATTTCGAGCTGAAAATGGTCTCAAACGATAAAGTTCGACTCCCTGAGGACGAATTCGTAGTATAACTCAATTCTGAACGTGGGGCCGTCCGGCCGTTAGCACGATAACTTTCGGAGGAATAATCCTAAAGACTTGAAATTTTCAGGGTGTGTTCGGTTTCCAAATGCCTCGGTTAGGCTCGTTAACCAACCATATCATACAGGACATGGCCATTCAAAATTTTTGTTCCTCAATATACGAGTCAATATCTCAGACAAAACGAAACCAATCACAATGAAATTATGCGGCCACATACAAATGCACCTAGTAAACCTCATGCAAAATTTTGTGGCCATGGTGTTAACAGAAGCATAGAAATTCAATTGGAATATCGAAAAGAAGAACCTTCATATTCCCATAATAAGATATCCGATTCGAGTGAAAGTCTTTTTGTGTATGAAGATTGATATACTGAATGTTTATGGAAAACTTCAAGAGGATTGTATTTATACATATTTTAGTTTTTGTTGAAATTCTGCATTCATATACAGTAATGACTCGATAATCCGGATAAATTAATGCCGACGTTTATTTTTCAAATTATAAATACTTACAGTGGAAATTCCCTATAACGAACATCTGTATAACGAATTTCATACAAGAAATTGCACCTTGAATTCAAATTCCATGTTAAAAACACCTTCTAAAACGAAGCAAGTTCTCTCTATAACGAAATATTCAAAGAACATAACTCTTAAAATGTGTATTGGTAAGAAGGTATAAGGGTGTTTTTTTTTCCGAAACGGCGGGCAGAAAATCCTTCTGAAACAGTTTTAAATATACCACTGGTTTGTTTGGTTTCAATCTAACCATTACGCTAGTGTGAAAGTTGTGCGAAAAAAAAGAAGTGCTTATGTTTGAATGATAAACTCAAATTTATCATTGAAATCGACCTGGACATTGCCGACTATAGAAACAAATAAATTTTCTGTATAACGAAATTCTTTATAACGATTTTTTTTTAGCACTTCGATATAAGGAAGCTCCACCGTATATCGCAACATTTGATACCAGCTATAAATCCTTGAAAACCTGGATCGTCGTTGCGTCAATCAACCACTCCTGAGCGATAGTGATGCGACGTTGCCTTTGCTCAAATTTATCGGCTATCTATGAAGCGATTTTATTCCTCATAACGCTTTTTTGAGACAAAGAGAACTCTCTGAATGTCATAGTTAACATTTCTAGTGATTTGGAGCACTTTATTCCATTAACTCAAAATTTTATGCCGATTAAATTCTTGGTAAAATTCGTTGACTAGCAGTTGTCGACCAGATTTGGTGTCATTGTATCCATTGAATCTCCGAACACTATTTTTCGCTTTTTTCACTATTAAATTCCAATTTAATCTATAAATCACCTTCGAATTTTCAAATAACTATTCGATCAAGTTATTTCAGATATATTCAATAATTAATGCAGAAACATCGACATTCTAGAGGTACCACATGTCCATAATTCTAAGGAAAGCCCGCCGTTCTTTATGGTAATTTGTCACCACTGTTCCGTTCTTCGGCGAGTGACATATCAAATGATGGCGGGATTTACGGGGAATGCATCGTATCATATTCGCGCGAATGAATCTGCGGCAATGCCAATCTTCCATTTAAACGGCGGGCTTTCTTAGAATCGTAGATATGCGGTGCCTCTAGAAATTTCGAAGTTTCTGCATTATTTATTGAATATACCTGAAATGAACTGATCGATAGTTATTTGATGTTCGAAGGTGATTTATGGACTAAATTAGAGCAGTGAATTTTGTTTTCATAGTGAAAAAAGAACGTGACGATGGAACATTTTTGAATGTCCATATTTTTCTGAACTAAGACACCGCCACCTGTTGGTGTCACCGATGTTGTTCAGGAAGACTCAATGAATACAATGACATCAAAATCTGGTCGATATCTGCTGGTCACCGAAATTCAAATACATATTTACCATTCTTTAATCAAAAGAAACAAAACGAGACTAACCGTTTCCCACAAAAATTCAAAAGTCACCTTTACTCTTGAACAGACCTCGTACATGCTGAATCGCAAAAGAGTTGTATGTAATGCTCGGGCTAGCCGAGCTCAGCCTCAGAGTGACATTTATGAAATTGAAGTGTCTTGGAATAGGAGGTTAAACGGTTCTTGCTGGGAAATAAGCACGACAGGTTGTTTTATTTTCCTGTTGTTCTACTAGCTCCTCGGTAATATACTTGTCGTGAATTTATTCGTTGATGTCTTTCTTCACTGTCTTCACTGAAAAAATATATGCTATATCCAAGACTAGTAGTCTTGACTGGAAGCAATATTAGACTCATATATCCGCAAGCATAACATTGACTCAATGCAAGATGCACGTTATTCTTAAACGTAAATGTTCACTACACTTCATATGAGGAAAAATAAACTTGAGAAGAGTATAATACTTTTATATCAAGATGAAGGATTACTTTAACCAAGAATAAGCCCACTTGGATCGAACATAGAACAATCTTCTGGCAAAACTTTCTTAGTTTCCGATTAAGAATAAGGCTTCTTGGAATGAGTAATAGAACATTCTTCGAGTAAACTACCAAACTTCGAATAAGAATAAGACTTCTTGGATCCAACATAGAACAATCTTCTGGCAAACTTTCTTAGTTTTCCAAATAATAATAAATAAAACTCGGTGGTTTACATTTCTTGGGTATATTAATCGCTAGAGGTAACATTACGTCCGAGATTTAGGGTAGGTACTTCATTTCTACGATTACTGTAGAGTTGTACGAATTGTAAGGAATATAATATAAGGTTCTTGGTACAACTTTACGTGATCGTACATAATGAAGTACCCTAAATCTCGGAGGTAATGTTTACCTCTAGCGATTAATATACCCAAAGAATTGTAAGCCACCGAGTTTCGATTGTACAGGTGACCACGGGAAGTATTTACCATTTTGAAAACAGCAAAACGGTGTTAATTTTTCAAACAAAAAAATTTATTTACTTTTCTGACATGTTTATTATGGATATGCCATTTAATTTAACTTGCAAAATCAATGTCAGGAAGGTGACGGCCGTCTTCTCTGATGCAGTTTTCAATTCTGTTTGAGGAAGCTCTGCCATACTAGCTGTAGTGTCTCCTCGGTGATTAGTGCCACCTCTTCACGAATTGCCTCCTTCAAATCTTCCAAATTCCATGCTCTGAAACCCAAAGCGTGAAATTTCAGTATAAATTTAATGATACCTGGCCAACAATCAATCTGTAATTTTTTCATTCACACCAACGAAGTGCATAAAACAATTTCTCAGAATATCTGTAAATATAGGTACTCCCCTTGAATATTGGAATCAAATCGGGCCAATTCCCATTCGTCTAGAATTTTCTCCATAATAATAAATCACTAAAAATATTATGAACACTAAACTATAAAAAAACTGTTCTGCTCTCTCGCGACTGTTCTTCGAAAATGTCTGCCATAAACTTTCCACTAGTTCCAAACTATCTAGACTAGCATCATGCGCAAGCCCTATCATTCGCTCCGACCAACCACAATCTGCGCATGAACCAACGGCCAGCCGTAGTAGAGCGTATCTGTATTGACTTGCGTATATTAGTATTTGGATTAAGAATAGTGTATGCTTGAAAAGAGCAGTAGTTGAATTCGCGGAAGATATTTTAGATTTCAACCAAGATAACTATTCTTAATATAATCAGTGCAACTCTTCCATCAAAACAATTTTAACTACAATTGAGGATTAATATTCTAGTTATAAGAATGGTTTTCTTTCAAGTCGATATCAAAACTAGACTTCGATCGACTTCTATTATTTTGACTCATGTATTACATTTGTCTAGAGGAAACAAAATGATTTTCAATGGATCTTGATAGCTATTCTTGCTTTTATACTAGTGATCTTGTTGAATCGAGAACACGAAATCTTCAGTTAAATATATTGTAATCTTGGTAAACAAGTCTATTGTGTTCTTGAAATGAAAGAATGAATTTTTTGTTTCAAGTAAAATAGTTTCAACAACGCATATTAAAAACAACTTAGATTTAGAATATTTGTTCAAGATTATCCTTATACTTGAATGTAGATTACGATTTTTTTTCCGTGTTGAATCATGTTGTCGTTCGTGACCTTTTTCAGGCTCTTGGTGATAGATGCATGGTCATTTTAGAGCAATCCTTTTTTTTTCTTTTAAAATATCAGGGATCTTACAGATTTCCCTGGAATAGATCACTTTCAACGTTAGAGGATAAAATCAGAATGATTTTGTGCTTCCCTATACCGCAATTGTTCATATTGCTTTACTTAAAGCAATGAGACAACTTTAAGAGACGCCCTGGAATGAAGTCAGAAGCTGGCAGGGATTCAGGATGTTATACCTCGACTAAAATTTAACAGGCATTTTACCCCTAAAGTCTTCGAGATACCAGGGTGTTGAAATTGAAAAAAAAATTGTTTCCTCATCAATATCTCCAAAACCTTCTATGTTGAAAAAACAGCTTTCGTGAAAATTTTCTCATCATAATAAGCTATATTTTCGGCGTAATTAATAAAAAAAAGCTCATGAAAGCTGTTTTTCAAAGGGTTTTTTCTATCAACACCTTCTACCTCGAAAACGGTTTGTTCATTTTTCATACAGGTGTCTACTTTTAAGGGCCAATCTTTAAGGGGATTAAACGAATGATTGGAACAAAAAACGTCATATAACACATAGTCCAAAATATCGATGCTTACTCTTCAATTCAACATTTCTTGATTTCACGAAACATTTCATCAGTTTCTTCTGTGAAATCATCATTATTCATTTTTCTTGTAGTCTCATCAAATGCCGAAAGGGTAATAAATTTGCTACGAGACAGAGAGTCTGTGTGCAGAAAAACTCTTATTGCAGGCGTGGTAAGGAGCAATATCACGATTCTGAAGTTGACAAATTTAGTCCTATTTTTCCAATGGTTTTTCAATGGAATATTAATAATTATGCATATGTTTTCTTTTCAGTCAAAAAAAATCTCATTAAGTGTATTTTCGAATGACATATCATCTTTTGTGCTAGCGGCTCATCCTTCGCCATAATATCATGGCTAACATGATAAGAACCAAAAAGTCTTGAAATTCCAGACCTAAACTTGCTCTATTTTGAAGTTCTCGTGTTATCATGGGGAAGGATGAGCAGCTCGCACAAAAGTTGATATGCCATTCAAATTACACTAAATGAGGTATTCTTTAAATATTTATTCATCGAAAAAAACCATTGTAAATAGGACTAATTTGGTTAACTTCAAATAGTGATATTCATATCCTTACCACGCTCGCAATAAGAGTTTCTTCTGCACACAGAGTTTCTTATCTTGTAGCAAATTTATTGCCATTTCCTAATATGAGTTCAAATTTGATGAGACTACAAGAAAAACTGAATAATGACCTTTTAGAGAAAAAACTCGAAATATTTGCGAAATCGAGAAATGTAAATTGAGGAATAACCGTCAAAATTTCGACCATGTGTTATATGACTTTTTTGTTGCAAATCACTCGTATAATCCCCTTTTTGTTTTGTTGTTATGCCACTTAAAGAAGTAGACACCTGTATAGGACTTTACATAGATGAAATGTTTCCGCAAACCTCATTTTAAGGTATCACTGCATTTGCATTTCACAGGGTTCATTTGGTGCTTCACATTGATAATTAGTAATTATGACTACAAATTGATATACCGATTGGAAATTCCATCGAAAACATACGATATACAAGGCATCAGACAGAGAATTCTTCCCTCCAGTTGCACAGATGAATAGGCGAGATAATCAATGCGATAACTGAATGATTAAACTGTCTTACTGCAATAATCTAGTCTTGTCTCTCTCTTATCGCAGTATGTTTAGGAAACCCGCACTACACGTATAGAATTTTTAATTTGTCCGGCTGTCCGTAATACTCGATTCAAGTATTTACTGTTGCCTACCATACTAAAGAACTACGCTCTCTAAACGAAAAAGAGAGACAAGACTAGAATAATGAAGTAAGACAAAAGACACTGAATTCAGTGTGTTACAGCAAGTGATTGTCTCGACTATTCATCTGTGCAACAGTGCAACTGGAGGGAAGAATTCTCTGTCTGATGCATTGTATATCGTATATTTCAGATGTGAATTTCCAAACCTGTATAAAAAAAGTTTGAAATAAAAAGTGAAGAATAATATGAATTCTGAAGATACACAAAATATCCAGACTTTGAAAATTTGTTTAGTGTTGAGACATTCATATGAATCAATTAAGAATTCCGCATTAACATTTTTTTCATATCTAATAATTGTAAGAATGAATGAATCACGATCGAAAACTTCAGCAATGACAACATGATATAAGTTTCGCATGATTAATTGATCAAACCGTCCATTCTCACTCTGAAGTCAATATTTCTTGAAGAGAAGCGTCCAGCGAAAATAATAACTCAACATATTCCCAATTGATCATATAGATTCAGGGTGACGTGCACATAACATATGTGTATGATGTGTTCAAAGCTGCTCCTTCACGCGCATAAATCATCTCAATGACTCAACCTGAAGCTACGTAGATCCAACATATAAAACGAAATAATGAACGCTACGTGGTCTAGATGATCTATTCCTTTCATAGTTATTTTGAATTTGGCATTCGAAATAAAGGTAATTTATAAAAATTAGGAGAGAGAAAAATCATGTTGCCGCTTATTTCGAATTAATCCTATTCAATACAATGAACTTGTGCTGAGATGACAACTCAGACTGTTGAAATATATAAATAACCAGAAGGAAAACAAATGATCCGTTACTATAAAAGCCTGGCTCATATCCAGACCGCATTTATAAATTTAAATAGCCAATTTCTGTCTGGGTAATTGCAGAGTTGATATTAAAATAGCTTTGGAATGAGTGACAGACCATGACTGATTACTGTCACAGATCAGAAATCAGACTGGTCGGTGGCAAATAAAAATACACCTCGAGAATAATATTATCTCCCTATGACACATAAATTTTGAGGATGGTACTCGCGGCGACTCGTCCAAAATACCGAATGTGCGGACGCTCATTCAGTGAAATGAAGGATTTTTTCAATAAGAGGTGTTATTTTGAATAGCCCGCTATTTCGGGAGATGTCACTTTGAAGCTGTCATTTTTGACATTGACAAGTAGAAACTATACGCCATTAATAAAAAATGAAAGTGTGAAGAAAACCCAGGTGAATGGATTGCGCTATCGAGAGATGATTAATGATTTTTTATGGCCCGAAATTGGATAGTATTGATCAGGACCACGCGTGCTTTCAACAAGACGGCGCTACGTGCCACTCAAGCAACGAAACATTGATCTTTTTCGGGAAAAGTTTCTCCGGACCGTGTTATCTCTCGAAGAGGTGATCACAATGGCCACCGAGATCTTGTGATTTCAACACCTTTCGACTTCTTCTTTTGGAGCCACGTGAATATATAAGTCTACGCCAATAGCCCATCGTCAATTCAAGAACACGAAGATGAAATTCGTGAGGCTATCGAGGACATAGAGCAGCCATATTTGCGATTTGGTTATGGAAAATTTCATTAAAAAGATATGGTCCTGAAGCGGTTCGTAGTGGTCATTTGCTGATGTTATTTTCCACTATTAACGGCATAGCTTCTTCTTTATAATGAAATAAACATCCGATAATTTATATTGAAAAATGGAATTTTTCTTTGAATATCAAAATAAACACCTCTTATTGAAAAACCCTTTAATTATGCCTACACTAAAATACTTTTTGTTCGTATATGTCCGAAATGGTCTTCAAGTCTTGTGGAAACCAGAAAGAAATATTTAGTTCTAACTGAAGAACTGCCTGCACTCAATGAATTTGGCCTGAAAATCGTTTGGTTGAAGAAGAAGAATATCTGACAGTAGAATTTGAATTTATTCCTCTAGTGTCATAATATGGTCTCAAATTTACCTCACCTCAAGTTATTTGACATAAAATGTTGTGAATGACATTCGAAATGCATAGCGTCAACAAATAGCATATTATGCAACGAGCGTACAATGATAGCTATTATTCACAAGCTGAAGTTAGGCTACGAACCATAGACGAGTGGCCTAAATCACCAAGCGAATAACGCCATTTTACATGAGTAGCATATTAAATTTTATCCGCGTCTACTGAAAATATTTCTTGAAGATTTTAACATTTGAAGACCGTGACAAGGCCCCCTCTATTACAAGTGTGGAAAAAGTCAAGTTGACACATGGGAAATTTTTGGAGAACTTGTCACTGTATATTTTGTAGTAAAAATTGATTTGATTGATGTAATCACAGTATATTTGGCCCTCAATTGATAAGGTATAGTCCGTTCACGAAAGGTTGAGCACATAGTAGGCGTTTTTTTATTTATCTGAAGTTGGCAGTATTTGCTGTCATAACGTGAAATAAAGTCAACGTTGCCGAATGTAACCGGCCTCGTTCGACGAGATTGCGAGTTTCAGACAACTCTATGCAATATTGACAACATTGCGTATAAATCTGACAAGAACATAACATAAATTTTAATATATACAGTGGAATATGCCAATTTCCATGGCCAACCGACGGCTCAACCTTTCGTGAACGGACTATATATACCCGTATTTCTTAGTTGGAGTACTTTAGGATACTGAGGAAACATCCATTTAAAGAATATAATATTGAATCTATAGCCAAGAAGCATCTGGCAGCAGTACATATAACTTATTATTCACTTGTGATTAATGGGTATATTATGATGGATTATACAATAGCCGTGAAATCTTACAGTTTTTCACGTATGATTGATTTCACTATTAATTTTCAAAGAATTTTTAATAAATTTCCAATTGTTTTATAATGTAATCAGCATTTTTGCAAACGTCTATCAGCCCAATGCAAAACTCTCAACATTTATGAATATTCTTGTTGAAATCAATATATGATGGGAATTTATGTACATACTTACATCTCACCCTGTAGAAATATTGCTATCAAATCACATTTTGTTATTTTTTGTGGTCATTAAAGTCCTTTCATTCGTTGTCGATATGATGAACATCTATTACCTCGAGCAAACAATAATCACAAAAATTCTTTTTACCTTGAACAATACAAATAATTCCTGTTGATTTATTAAAGTGTGGGTTAGATAATTCCTTGTTGATTATCTGATTGAATCATCAGATTTTATGTCATTTTTTGTTAATTAATGACGAGACAATCAAACGATGCTACATCGTCAATTTTATCCATTGTTGGATTGTTCGTAAACAAAATAAATGTGGAAAACTGCGTAGATAGTTTTCCTATTAATAAATTGATTGATTGATTGAGACTCTCGTGACCATCATGTATGTGTTGCAGAATTTGAAACTACTAAAAAATATTGTTTTAATCTTGATTTCCAATTGGTAATAGTTTATTGGTTGTATTTCAGTATTGAATATACCTTGCTTGCATGCCTCATTTCATGAAAGTGAGTTTTGAGTTAACATATTATATAAATATATATTTTTTAATTGAGGGCTAACAAAATACAATACATGAAACAAAAAAAATCCCTAGCTGAGGCTGGTGCAAAACTGGGTACCATACTATTCTGGCGTATGATACCAGAGCACAGGGAAAAACCTCAGTAGAAAAAACCTTCTTTCGCCGTTTTTACAAAATTGAAACTTTAAACTATTCGAAAAAATACCTTCAATATTTAGATATACCATTCTTCATTCGTGCTCTTGGGCCAGGAGGGTATTTCAAACCAGGTATGGCATTCCAAGTGATGATTTTTCGAATCTCCTGTTCTTTTAAGACCGCTACAGAAGAGTAATCATATTAAAATGTTATGTATTTCAGCAACATTTTTTTAGGAAACCATATGAAATTAGCTGTCAAAAGCTTGCATGTTTTGAGCACTCGTTCTACTCAAACGAGAGCTATATCTTTTTGCCCAAATGTCTGTAATTTTCGAATTTTATCGCAATTCGCACTTAAAAATGGAAAGCAGCAGCGATAGTGCTATTCTACACGGTTTGCCGAAAAAATATTATACGTGACATATTGTCTGAAAAATGGTTTTAAGTCCTCAGGGCCAGTCCTAGAAATTTGTCTATTTGTCCAAAAAGAAACCTGTTTTTCGGACTTGTTACGTAAATCACCTTTAATTATATCATGTAAAATTCAATGTGTTTAAATGCAGGCCGTTACGCCCTGCTATTTCCTGAAACGCCGTGAACATCGCTGTGACATGTGCTGTTCAAATCTCGTTGTTGATTTGATAATTCGTCTGTCCATGTATTTTTATACTTAATTGATTCTGTTTCTGTTTGTTTGACTTCGTGTATCAGGAAGAATTCATAATAACAATAAAAAACGTGTTAAACTCTGTATATCAGCAGGTGGAATGAATTGAAATCTTGCAGTAAAAAATTGTCATCATTCATACACGCCAACAGAAATGAGCATATTCTTTCATGTAAATTGCATGCTATGACTTCACTGGATTTTTTCCAAATTTTCATTTATAATTTAATACCTTGACCTGAAATCATCGGAGAATAAAATTAATATCGTCTTTGCTCAATAGAGCTTCAAGAATTGTACCAAGTGTCCTATTTTAAACATACTATTTCTGTTTTAGCGGAATTTCTGGATCAAGCAACTTATTAATGATAATAGTACTTGCTATTTCCTGATTTGAATATTAAGTAGGTACGAAATAGTTTGAATGAGAAGGTATTGATAATCATATTTTTGAGCATATTTTGAGTTTAATAATGACAGCAATTAATGGTCAAGATCGGAGCGAGCTGTTGATAGTTCGAGAACCTTAGTCGTTGTAGATTTTGAACTAGTTGAATACAAGATTTTTCTCTCGACCGCATTCTTAATTGAGTATAAACTCTTCATTGAAATACATTCTTATTTTGCACAAGACTTACATTTGACATAATTAAATTTTTATGATTCTAATAACATAATTATCTATGATAGAGTTTTGACATTACTTGTAATTCTTCTGAATACTTTGTGTTCGGTTGCCCCTGACAATTGCGCATTAAAAAAGTTTAAATTGAACATTAAACTGGGTAATTATTGTCCATTTCGCATACGTGAAACCCACCTTCCATTTTGAGATCGAACTCAAAAATGAAATGAAATTTGAATACTTTGAATTCTGTCATAGAATTTCAGATACCGTTTTCAATTATTGCAGACTGAAGTTCCAAATATAGCGAAAAAACACATCAGAAACTCTGTCGAGTCTAATCATGATTTTTGAGCGCTCGTTCTACTTAATAAACGACTGCTGTGTTGCTCTGCCCAAATGTCTGTAATTTTTCATTTTTCAGTCGATAATGGCCACAACGATAGGGTCAGACTTCTTGATGACAAATCCGTGGTAAAATTCAATTCTGTACGTGGAGCCGTCCGGCCGGCTGTAAGCACGATAATTGTCCTAGAGACTTGAGGGCTATGGTTAACAGAACCATAGAAAATTTAATTGGGATATTCAAAAGAAGAATCTTTATCTTTCCATAACAAGATTCCGATTCGAATGAAATTTATTTTGTGAATGAAGATTGATATACTGAATGTTCAATTTCAAGAGGATCTCATCCATCCAGAACCATAGAATTTCATTTTTTTAATTGTTAAGTTTTTACATATTTCAGTTTTCGAATAATTTCTAGAATATTATTCCGATCGTGCTGAGATTTTGCATTTATTGAATATTTAGTATCAATCTCAAGTCCTATACAACATTTTGAGATAATAGCCTCATTGCATTGAACGAGAGCTCAAAAACACCTGCTCAGGGCTTTCTTAAATTTTTCTCATAGCATTTCACACATAAAATCAAACACGAATTGATCAAACACTTCGAGTTTCTTGGTGTAAATTCATTCAGAATTTCGAATTCAGTACCTATAACAATTCCATTATATCCATTATAATAGGAGCTATAAATAATTGTAGTATATATAGGTATGCGAGAATTTATTGAGGAAATGTGAGGCGAACTAATGATGTTTTCAAACACATAAATTTCTGCGTAACTAATATTTATCAACATTCCATTTGATTCTCTCAGGAAATTGGGATTGAATAAAAAATTAAGAAACGCTGAGAGCTCAATTGGTTAATTTTTATGTTAATCGCAATTTGAGATTTATTTTATAACTATTTTCGATTGAGTTTCGTCAGTGTACTACTAATTGACCTAAAGTCTAGATTCGATGGGTCATTTCATAATGAACAGAACCCAAAGGCTTGATGTGTTGTCGATAAAACCACTATGCATTTAGTTCCTATAATATTTCCGCCATTTGAGTTGAAATTATTATTTTCAAAAGATTACAATACGTTAACCTCGTTTGAACTGAGAAAATAATTTGTGTAATTTAACCTCAATATCACGTTATTTTCGAATTTGAAAAAGGGAGTGCCAGTATTTTGGAATTAAGACAAAGAGCAAGGATAGAGAAGTTCATAAAGAATTCTCTATAACTTGGGTCTAGAGAATATCAATTCAAGTTCAAGATATAAATTTTAGAGTTATGTGATACGATTTTTCGAAATTAATCCTTCCTCATAAACCTCGGTCAAAACTTATTCGATATCATTTCATTCTAGAATATCAATTTAGTTCAAAGAATGCTATAATAAGGATCACTGCTTTATTGGGCGCTAATTCTACTTAAACAAGTGCTATATCGTTTTGCCCAATATTTGTACTTTTCGAATTTTGAGCCTAAATGGTCCCAAATGATAGGGTCGACTCCCTGATGATGAATTCGTGGTCGAATTCAATACTGTCCGGCCCTAAGCACGATAACTTTCGAAGGGTTTGTCCTACTGACTAGAGATTTTCAGGTGAGTGCAGCAAAATCGTACAGGGTGTTCCATAAAAATGTCCATTCAAAATCTTTGTTCCTCAATATCTCAGAAAAAGGAAACCAATCGAATGAAATTTTGCGACCACATGCGAGATGCTCGTAAGCCTCATGCAAAATTTTGTGGCCATAGTATTACAGAACCATAGAAAATTCAATTGTAAAAGTGAAAAGAAGAATTTTCATATTTTCAGAACAAGATATCCGATTCGGGTGAAATTTATTTTGTGAACGAAGATTGATATAGGTAAGTACTGAATATTCATGAAAAATTTGAAGGGGATATCATCATCTGATTTCAAATTCTTTCTATAACATATTGATTTTTCACATATTTAATTTTTTTTAATAATTTCCAGAATATAAGTCCCATACAAATTTTGAGGTAATTGCATTATTTCTCCTCCAATGAACGAGCGCTCAGAAGCACCTGCTCAGGGCTTTCCTTAAATTTTTTTAAATTATACATCTTTAGTGTGGGCTTTAATAGGGAAAAAAAATTCTTTATCAGTGTAAACTCCAACAATGATTACACTTCAAAAGAATTATTTCCAGTTATTCCAAGGAAAATATGGAAGATTTGGCATCACTGCCGAAGAAGTGCATTGACGGGCAGATGCAATGAATTTTTTTCACGTCGAATAAAAACCAAAATCGATTAATCCAATCGAATTCCCATAACGACATCCCGATGTTCAATCAGAAATTCGCTGATAGGGAAAGAAATAAATTAAAGTTTCAGTTCGAGAGGAGAAGGAATAATAAAAGTTGGACTCGTATTTGTAGCCGTAAGCAAGAATAACTCGTAAATTAATATATTTAAGTTGGTCCATAAATCTCTGGAACATTAAGTCACATTTCATAATTGCATTTGTGGTCGTCCATCTCGCTGCGTTTCGACTCGTTCTCTCTGCTCTCCGATTTAGCTTTATGAATTCTTTTTGGCCTGTGTTGATTTGTTTTGTCAGCCAGATAATTTCTTTTTAATTTATTAAAAAGTATAACTTTTTTACCTCGTTAAAGCTATGTTACTTGCTTTATGAACAGCTAATTTTCACCCCGAATTAAGACAAATGATTTTGTCTCCCGTCATGATCAGTGGAATTCGTTCATTTTGACTAATATTCGTGAATAATGAAAAGCCCTTTTATACGCCGCGCCGTGACGGAAATTTCGAATACAATTCTTGGTTTCTTTCGAGTTCCAATAATTATTAAATAATAATAATTTATTATTATTATTTAATTTCCCTTTAAATATTTTCGAGCGCTCGTTCTTCTCAAACAAGTGCTATATCGTTTTGCCAAATGTCTATAATTTTCATTTTTGAGCCGGAAATGTTCGCAAACGATAGGGATTGTCCTAGAAACTTGATATTTTCACGTTGAATTTGATTCACAAATGCCGCAGTTAAGTGAGTTAACTAGCCAAATCGTACTGTTCCATAAAAATGGCCTTCCAAAATTTTTTTATTATTCGATACCTCAATAAAACGAAACCAATCGAAATAAAAATTTGCAGCCACATGCAAATGCCTCATGCAAAATTTTTCTAACCATTGTGTTAACAAAACCTTAAAAATTCATTTACTGAATGTTCATGCAGAATTTCAAGAGGATCTCGCCATGCCAACAGAAACAAAGAATTTAATTTTTTTTTAATTATGAACTTTTTAAATGATTCGGAATTTGTCGATTTTATAAATCCAGTAAAATGTTCAATGCCAATTCAAAACTTTAAGCGAAAATTTCTGGGAGTTATCGACTTTTTACATAGGTATTTCATCTTTTTGAATTCCGATCATGCTGAAAATTTTCATTCATATATTCAGTATCGATGTAAAGTTCTATACAAAATTTTGAACTGATAACTGTATTGCTCAACCAAAGAACGAGCGCACTAAAGTTCCTGCTCAGGATTTTTCTAAAACATTTGCATCGATAGGGTAAAACCCGGATAGATGCCTCAGTTGGATAGATGCCCCATTTTCGAAATACCTAACTTCCGAAACACGTATCAAAAAATTATTTCATAAGTAGCTACTACAGTCACCCTGGCCCTGGACCTTAGTTTTGTAAGGGTGATTGTAAAGTGAAGCCGTTTTTCGCTAGTGTGTGCGATCATCTCAGCAGCGAACTTCACAAACATGCCAAACTTTTAGAGGTAGGTATTTGCCGCTGTATAACTTTTGAAGTGGTAATAAATTCATTAATTTTTTTTATTACGCCAATACAGTGTTTCATTGAGGTGTACATCTGAGTACAAATAGTTTTTGTTTTTTCTTCTTGATTTATTAAAAAAATTCATGGGCATCTATCTCTATCGAAAGGATAGTTGCTCTGATTTTTTGAGGTATAGTGCCCCTTAGGACATCTAAACTAAATCCATATCTTCTTAGCAGATTTTCGATTCATTGTGTTATTTTGATTTCAAACTTGATTCCTGATCATTTCTGTTGAGACTTATTATTTATAATTTATCATGAATGTGTAGAATAATGCTTTTTGTTAATATGAAGAATGCAACTTTTCGTTTAATATATGCTTTTGAAATTCAATTGAAAATGCACAATTGTTGTTAATTCGATCCATGTTACGTACATAAAGTTACTGTTTAAAGCATAGAAAATCTCATTGTATTTAGTTGGGTTTTTGGTTCACACAGTATGAAGGGCATCTATCCCTCCCAGTATTTTCATAGTGGGGCAACTATCCATACTTGTGGGCAACTATCCCCAAAAAAGGGTTCTACAAAAATCAAATTATTGTGCAATTTGGGATTGCTATGTCAGGGAAAAGTCTCAGTATTCCAAATCAAATAATGGGGCTTCCTACACTCATAGAAATTATACATATAAAATCGATATTTTCAAAAATATGAGGCAAATTCAAAAAGTGGGGCATCTATCCGGGTTTACCCCTAAATATAATATTATTCACCATCAAGATATTTTCTTTTCTACTACCTATACGAACTAAACTAGCTTATAATGATGAATCCATAATCATTCCATGTGGCTGTACTTTTTTCGGATAATTGGGAATATCTATTAATTATGACGTGCTTTATCCTAATCTTCTGGAGCGTATAATGGAGGAATGTTGTTAACATGTCTGTTTGAAAATTGCATTCTCCTCGAATAGAGATGGATAAATTGCCAATAGGTATAGATAAACGTTCTTCCAATTACAATTACTTCGTTTAGAAGTTATTGAAGACTTTCTAGTAGATCACGAAATTGAATTCATTATTATACATGAACATTTCAACGTATCATTACATACATATATACCGCATATCACCCAACAATTTTGTAATTCTTCCTTGTTATCGAGGTTGAGGTAATTGGCCAATCTTTTCTTGTAAGGGAATATAATCAGAGTTTCTTACTGCCCGCAGAGGCGATGATCTAGCGTTGGAAGAAAAATTATCAATACTAAAACAAATAATCCACTCGTAACGCCAAAAGGATACACGGTTCACTAAAACGTTTATTATTTAAACGCCAGTATTCAACTCTCTCTCTGTCGATTCTGAGAAGAAATCTTGTGTTTCAGCTATTTTATTCATTCTTAGGGCTTCGAGGTCCGTGTATTTATTGGATTTTCATTCCTTCAATATCCTTGTTGGTAAAAATACATAAAAAACGTCAATATAAAAATAAAGGTGTGTTTAAAAAACTTCAACATAACATCTTGAAAAATAATCAAACCATCTCGAACATACTTATTGATTTTTTATAAGGCGTCAGATTATGAATGCCTTCCTCGTTTTCTCTAAATTCAAATATCGAAATTTGCACGGGGAAACAAAATCTGTTTTTTCACCATGACTTTAGAACCACCCCTGGTATGTTCAAGTTGTTTCACCGTGTGATTTCTTATTTAATCATCAAGACACATCTTCTCTTGACAATTAAATTCTTCATTTATAACGATAGCTCAATTTTTGTTAAAGATACATGGTTTTTAGAGCAATATTAACTCCACAATTTCACTATGACTATGAAAGTAGTTTCATAGATTCAACCTTAAATCCGAACGTTATGAAAATAAACTGAAAACTGAGTGAAAACATAAACAAGAGAAGTTTTAGCGCAACATTTTGTTCCGTATGCACCGTTTTATTGGCCTTATACTGCCCGACCGCATCAACGCATATGGCTAGGATTGTCAGGAGTATTTAGCAGATGTTGATATCCAATAAATCAATTGGCCTGCTCTAAGTCCAAATTCGAACCCAATTGGCATGTTTGGATGCTCTTGGGAGGAAAATTCGATCTTGCGTACCAACTCCTGAGAATTTGCAGCAGCTCAGTGATGCTATAATTGATCCAAAACCTAATGAGGACATGCCGAGACGAATTTTACCTGTTACCCGCGTCTGGGCGGAAAACACGTTATGTTTTTGACTTAGTTTTCAGTTTATTTTCATTAGGTCATAATTTAGGTTGAATTTGTTGAAGTAGCCTTAGCGAAATTTAATGTTTTACTGAAAACTCTGTATCTTCAACAAAAATTGAGCTATTGTTATAAATGAAGACTTAAATTGTCAAGAGAAGATGTGTCTTGATGATGAAATAAGAAATCACACGGTGGAACAATCGAACACACCAGGGGTGTTCTAAAGTTATGGTGAAAAAACACCTTGTATAAACTGACGCATGCCAAGTTTTCTTAAAATTCAAAAATGGTGATTGATTAATGATGAATATACCTACAATTGAAAAAAATCAACCATTTTTTGAGTGGATCGATTATTTTGCCGGTGAGTGTAATACATAGGTGATGAATATCACGGATTAATTTCCTTCGATCCTTGGTCTATTAACTGCATAATACGGTCAGATACATTTTGTTACATTGCAACTTTATACCTGATCTAAAGACCCAAACACAGTCAGTCCTATCAATAGGCACATTCGAGCGAATTAAGTGAAAACGATTGCCCCAAAATGTTTATTTTCATAATTTAACGATTTTTAAGTGGGCGGAATGACTCTTTCAAAGGCCCGATGCTGGCTAAAAGTCAGAGAACGACCCTATCGGTCCAAACTACATCGAATAAAACCGACAAATCGACGGTTTATGGAATGTAAACAGGACGGGAGGTCCTGGATTATATCGTTAAATTAATAAAGTGTCAAAAGCAATCAGGGCAACGTTTAAATTCAGGATATTGAGCGATTAAATTCATCTTTTTATGGGGTTTCTTTCGTGGACGTGTTTTTTTGAACGGTTCTATGGAAATTAATTAATAGTACTTTGACACTTAATTTCTCTGCATTTTTCCTTTATTATTATTGATTAATTCCAGAGCTTTATTCTCACTGTTCATTTTATTTTTGGTTTCCTTTTTTTGTCAAAAATACATGTCATATGTATCTAGAACATAGCGATATATTTGTCTATCTTATGATTAGGCATCTAGTTTCGTTTAACTCATGTATTTCGTAGATATTCAAATGTAAGTACCAAAAAATCGATTCGACTCGATACTTTCGTTTTGTGACGCTCTCGTTCTAATTAACGAGTGCTAGATCGTTTTGCCAAATATCTGTAATTTTGGTACGAAAGTGGTCCTCTGTTCTTTTGGGTCGTCTGGCCGTTTGCACGATAACTTTCGAAGGATTGTCCTTAAGACTTGAATTTTCAGGGTGAGTTCGTTTTCCAATTCCTCCGCGGCTATGTTCGTTAACCAGCCAAATCGTACAATGTGTCCATTCAAATTATTGTTCCTCAAATCTCTGACAAAACGGAACCAATCGAAATGAAATTTTGCGTCCACATGCAAGATGCACATAATAAACCTCATGCAGAATTTGTGGCCATAGTGTTAACAGAACCATAGAAAATTCAATTTCATCTGTATACATGATGAAGAACCTGAGAAAAATCAATCAATAAAATTCACATTTCATCTTCCGAAACTTCCGAATGACTGAAATGGTAAAAATCTCAATGTGAATTGTTCGTTCAGAAAGAAAGTTATTAAATTATGTAGCTTCATTAAATCAGGATCATTTTGGATCATTCAGTCATATATCATATATGAAAAGAGTCTTGTAGGCTTGGCTTCATTAATTCAATATCAATACACACATGACATGTAGGCATTGTTATAATCAAAGTGGGAGTTTGATGATGTCACCGTTGAAGAACAATTTTAAATTAATGAAATTGAAGATATTATTCTCAGGTTATTATTCTGCATTTAGGCGTGATACACCGTATGTCATTTTGTCATGAATAGGGATGTTGACTCATGTTACGAATTCATATAAATTGAGGTTTTCCTCATAGAAGGGAGTTTTTGCAATCCTAAAAACCATTTTAGTGATCTTATTATCTCGTTGAATTAAATAAAGCTGATTTAAAATATGTTATTTATTATCAACTATCACGTGACTGCGAACGCCAATCAGAGGTAGCTTGTATAGTGACGTCAAACTATCCGTATTGTCATTGCAAATTCGAATGTTCGGTGCTCAGATCAACAAATACATTCATAGGCCGGGTTCCACAAAACTCCAATCACCTTGATTTTGAAATGTCATCATTTCTCTGCAATTTTCAGTTCATTTTTTGACATAAACCATCGACTTACTTCAATATAAAACGATTTGATTGCCAATCAAGCTTTATGAAACCCACGTTCTGTGACTTGAACCATAGTAAATATAATATATATCATATCATGATTCGAACTTACGAAGTTGAAAGCTGAAAGAGAACAGAATACCTAGTTCGTTACAAGAACGATAATCTACAATTTTCTCTATAATGGAGATAGGATACATCAATGGTAATAGTAGTAACGTACCGAAGATTGATTCCCTGATGGTCGCAAGTTTCTTTGCTGAAAACAAATTTTTTGTTGCAGCGGAGGCTTAAAAACGTGAAATTGTCTTTGTAAGTGAGTTTTAACTCATATTTATTATTAACATAAAAGAAGCACCTCATTCAGCATTTACAGACCGACCTATTCATTTTGAAGGCTTATATTGAACTTTTCCTCACTTGTGCATTTTGGGGACATTGATGAAAAGTTTTTGTGGCGTACTGATTGACGTACTTTGTGCACATTGGAACTGCACAGCATTTATAGACCGAGTTTTTCATTTTGAAGGTAAAATTCAACTTTCTCAAATGAATCAGGCACAATCAGTTCGCTTTGACAGAAGTCAAAGTATGTTTGCCATAGACAAACTGACAAACTAAAAATTTAGTTAGTCTATGATGTCTATTGTATACTGACGTAATCATCATAACGTGCCGTTTCCGCGGAAATTAATTCTCTTTTCTTCAACGTATTTTTTATTGGCAAAAACTATATTTTTTAAGAAAAAAAGTATATTTTCGTGTGTTGTATAGGGTTTATCTATATAAAAAATGAATTCCAAAAAATAGTCAAACAACCCTATTGGATCTTTTGAAGCAAAATTATTCATCTAAATTTATAGTAAAGGGTTTTCCCAATAAAAGGTGTTATTTTGATATTCAGAGAAGAATGCCATTTTCAATATAAAATGATCGGATGTTTATTTCATTATAAAGAAGAGCTATGCCGTTAATAGTAAAAAATTACATCAGGCAAATGACCACCATGACCACTCTTCATGACCAATACCTTTCAATGAAATTTTCCATAACCAAATCGCAAAGTGACTGCCCTATGTCCTCGATAGCCTCACGAATTCCATCTTTGAGTCTTGAATCTACGCTTCTCTTTTACGGGGCCCCCAAGGAAGAAGTCGCAAGGTGTTTAAATCACAAGATCTCGGTGGAAAATTGTATCACCCCTTCGAGATAACACGGAACTTTTCCCGCAAAAGATCAATGGTTTCGTTGTTTTGTGTGGCAATCCAATTTCGGCATAAAAATCATCTCTCGATAGCGCAATCCATTCACCGTAACTGTTGCCTTCAACACTTTCGGCTACAGCGCAATATTCTCGGCTGTTCTTGGGCGACGTGCACGGGTTTTATTCTTCACATCACTAACTTGTCCCAGCAGCTCGAATTATTTCACCAATTTCTTTATTGCGGGTCCATAAGGTGCTTCACGACGACCCAAAGCTGTTTGAGTTTAAACGAACCGTCTCTGCCAATTTCAACATTTTATAGTGAAATTTAATAAATTCATGCGTTCTTGAAGCGTGTATCAGTCCATTTATCCATTTTTATTAATGGCGTATTTTCCTCTTGTCAAATGTCAAAAAATGACAGCTTCAAACGTGACATCTACCGAAAAAAGCGAGCTATTCAAAATAAACACCTATCATTGGAAAACCCTTTTTTTTACTTCCGCTATGATCATTTCTATTTCGGTATTTATTGATTTTGAGATTTATTATTAGTAAAATTATTCACAGATCATTTTAATTAATTTCGGACTCGTCAATATTTTATTGACCCGATACATTATGTTCCGATTTTATTTCAAATGTTCTGATTACTGCAATTTTTTTCATTTTCATTTTATTTCCAGGTATCCCATAAACCGTCTTCCCATCATGGCTAAATCAGTATTGGATCTCTACGAATTATATAACTAGTAATAGCAAGAGGAGGATTAGTTGATGTTATAAATAAGAAATTATGGCAAGAAATCATCAAGGCTTACATCTTCCATCAAGTATTACATCGGCAGCTTTTACTCTCTAGAACACAGTAAGTAGAATCTATATACAGTGCAACCTTAATATAACGAACCTCAATATAACGACTTCCTCGATTTAACGAATTTTTCATAATCCCCTTGAATCGTCCATAAGAGTCAATGTAAAACATACCTCTACATTACGAAAACTTTTTACGATCAACCTCTTTATAACGAATTTTCAACTACCAAAAGAGTGTGAATACCTCTACTTAACGAATTTCGTCAACCTCAAAACCTCTATATAACGTTTTCACCAATAACCAGGTATGTATGTGATTCAGCCGGTCAGCAGGTTTCGACGCGTATTACGAAAATTACGAAGTTAGTTGATGGAAAGTAATCGTGTTGCTCCTCACTTTTTTGCAATGGCTCAGAAACGTAAAAGGCGTTCCTTATCTGGCGCAGAAAAGCGAAGCATCATTAATTATGTTGACAAAAATCCTTCCACAAAAAAAATAGACATAGCTAATAGTTCGGGATTGCCGCAAGTTCATTGGCTACAATTTTAAAATCTAAAGATAAGTTTTCCGACGAAATTGGTTTGCCTTCAAACATCAGAAGATTGAAACCGTGGGAAACAAACTACAATTTAATCACTTTTTTTCCAATCAAGATGATAAAATCAGATTTTAGGATTTTATACCAATTTGTTGTTTTTCACCTCTTTTTATTCTGTTCTGCGATTTTTGAAAAGAAAAAAACCTACCTACTCACTTTATTGTTTTAAAAAAGAAAATATAAATAAATGAGTAATTTGATAAAATGAGTTTTCATTTATATGAGCAAAATTAGTTCGCTATAACAAGATGAGTACGTAATGTCGAGGTGAAATAAAACCTCGGTATAACAAATTTTTGGACCAACCTCACCTCAATATGACAAACCCAGATTTACGAATTACTTGATATAACGAATATTACTGGTTCCCTCCGATTTGTTATATCGAGGTTCCACTGTACTAAAAATGGAAATTTATTAATTATTTTCCGCATATCGCAGAAATTAGTCTCCTTTACCGTGCAAATTAGTTCAGGACATTGCCCTGCTTACAATAGAAATCTGTCTTTTGTCAACTCTTCGTTTTATGAATATACATAGTACATACATGTTTCGAAAAATTAATACAGATTTTTCTCATGATACTTTCTTCAGCGTCAGGAATTATCATAGTTAAAAAAAAGTTTTTTTTCAAATTAAAAGAATTTTCGTAAATGTGAAATGCTCGATTGTAGAAAAAATCTTTTGATTCGAGTGCAAACTCATTGTATGATTCGATCAATATCTAAATCATTTTGAGCTATTATCACACATAAAACTATACAGAGTGGAACAGCCAAATGAAATAAATTCTATAACGAATAAATGAGAGCGTGTTGGGAAAACGCTTGGACACGATTTGTATTTTAGATGCGCATTTTTTAAATAATGATATAGGATGTGTCATGTGATAGTGGTCGGTACCACCTTCTTATTTCAAATACAACCCTCTTGTACTTTCTAAGTTTTTCAGATTCTTCAGAAAATTCTAGACATAATTCATGTACAGTGTCCATACCTATCTTCAACTGTTTCGGAAATATTGAGTGTTTTCAGATGTACTTATTAAAAAATTAAATTTAAAAAAAGAGAATTATTTTATTTCACAAATTCGCTACACTACACTCAATACATCTCTTACATTGAAATTACTTTTTTTTGTTTTATTCACATATTTGTGAAATAAAATAATTTTTTAATGTTAATTTTTGTAATACATCTGAAAACAATTAATATTTCCGAAACAGTTGAAGATATGTATGGGACATTGTACATGAATTATGTTAGAATCTTCAAAGTAATTATATACGGGGGTTGTATTTAAAATAAGAAAGTTGGCATCGGCCACTGTCACATGACACACCCTATATCTTTATTTTTTTGAAAAAAATTCGCATCTAAAAATACAAATTGACGTGTTCAAGCGTTTTTCCCAACACGTTCTCATTTATTCGTTATCGAATTAATTCTATTTGGCTGTTCCAAACTATGTATTTGTGAATGCATTGAAGTAGAGTTTTCATGAAAAATAAAAATTTTGATCGACTACTTAATCACATTCTGAAACCTGGTCATCGATAAAATCAGCTGTACAAAAATTTAACTCTCTAGCTTGTTGCTAACAAAATGAGTTTTCATGTCAATGCTGCTCTAGAAATTATTTCTGCAGATATTCACAATACGAAGAAGAGAACAAAAGTATGTTGGTATTCTGTGCTGCTATTGTTTATCATCGGAACTTATCAGCGTTGAACTATTCCAAATAAAACATCGATTGAAATTATGTTTCGTACTTATTTCGATTGTGAATTTTCAAAATTAGATGTAAGTGATATCAATTTTTAACTAAGTATAACTTTAAATTTAATCGGTTTTTAATTGTTCAAATAACATGCTTATGATGAAGAAGTATTATAAATCATAAATTCGAAAAAAAAGTTCATGAAATCCTTGACTAAACTGAATATAATTGATCTATTCAGTGACTGTTAAAATTGTCACAAACGAAGCAACATTTCAGTTTATCATTTATTGATATCATATTACACATTTTTGATTCATCGTGATTATTACATTTGAAAGCATATATACTATATTACTTTTATTGAAATATTATTCAGTATATTACCATCTTTTTTGCTTCTTGTATTAACGTTTCGGCCAGTTTATCGCCAGCAGAAAAAAGAATGTAGGTAACCCAAAATATATTTTAATGAATGTTCGATCATTAAGAATTGCAAGTCAACAATTACAAGACTCTATAACATAAATAGTACACGTTTGTGGACTGTGGTTGCCACTGGGCTAAGGACTAAGGAATTCCGTCATTGGTTTAGGTTAGCTCGTGAAGACTTAGTGTAGCTGTATATTTCGATAATACACAAGCTGATTGTCGCGTGTACAGTATCTTGCTATTGGATTCCATTTACATGTCAATCAATATGTTGACATATCATACAATTCATATTCTACTTAGATTCAACATTTGAATAACTGTGACCAACACATAGTAAGAGACTGGGAAAAATTGATGATATCGTTTGATGGATAAATAAACAAATATTCTTAAAAACAAAAATTCATGTACCTATTTGTTCTCTAGATTGCATATTCAGCTACGATATTTTCGTTAAATTTAACATCGAAACGATTCAGTTACATCATAATCATAGACAAACTAAAATAATAGATGAGCCACTCGTATATGTCGCGCCACCTGTCGGAGGAGGATACTAATACACGAAAAAATTATTCTCAATTTGATAGTTAGATGTCGTTGCATTCATGGAAATCCTATCGAGAAAATAGTAAGTATGTAAAATCGTTATTATCAAAAAAACTTTGAATTTTCAACTGACACAAGGAGTGGTTTGACACGTTCTTTTGAAATATCATGAATTTCGATATGCCTGCAAGAGTGAAGATGTGTTGTGTTATTGGATGTGAAAAATCGAGATGCAAAAAGGTAATTTCAAATATATCTTAATATATAATATATTTATATCTTATTGTGTGCGTGTGTATGTGACTGAACTCCTCCTAAACGACTGGACCAATTTTGATGAAATTTTTTGTGTGTGTTCGTGGAGATTCGAGAATGGGTTAGATTCACAAATCAGCCCGACAGGTGGCGCTGCAGTCGGTATCTAGGTTATTTATAATTTATAAGGCAAGAAACGGTTGCCGGATCAGCTAGTATTATATATATTCTGGTACCTATAAGAATTAAGATTGTTTTCAAAAAAGTTTTTCATGTATTGAATAAGTTTAGTAGGTAAATTTTGTATTATTGAATTCATTATTGTTAGTTTTTGAGAATATTTCAATGCAATTATTAGTTTATTGATTAGATATTTATAAAATGAATCTGTATTTTCAATTGGTGATATCTATTTCAGTTAATAAATTTTTATTCTATCCAGAATTTGATTATTGATCCTCCTCATTTCTCGATTCCAAAAAAAAATCAGATGAAAGTTCGTTGCAGGTATTATTTTCATGAAAATAAATTTCCTCACTCATCGATAACTTGCACGAATTCATTTCTGATTCCTTTTGGATATTGAATTTCAAAAAACTTTTTGCACCTTGTATATGGGTGTACCTACCTATTCAAAAGGTGCACTACAGAATTCTTTTTGAGGCAGCTTTACGATACAGATTCCTTTTTCAATGAGCCTTTTTCACGTAGTAATGTTGTACAAAAAAAGATGTCGTTGAAGCTTGTTCTACTAGTGTCTCATCTATTCCGTTTAGTTAGTCTATGATCATAATTTCACATATGAATATTTTGAAAAAGCTGGACTAAAAACCAGATCAAAACTGATAGATGAAACTTCAATGTTTAATAACCAAAGGCGTATCCCACAAACCTTCTTTAACCTCGGCCGCTTTTTACTATGGATGAAGAAATAACGAAATAAACTTGCCATATTATATTTCAGTCGAAGACATTCTGAACGAAAGCCCCTCTCCTATTCTCCCCTTTTGTTCTGCCGATGAACTGGAGGGCGTTTATGATTTTTTCTCTTTCCAAATGATCGTTTATAGCGTATGATTTGAATTTCTTTTTGATGTTTGTCTATAAATCACGAACGGACGTTTCTGGCAGTCCATTGATGGGCGATGATGTGATATTATTTCGTTTCTCCTTATGCAGGTTTTATGTTCCGTAGTAGAAAAAATTTTTGTTTGAGTCTTTATGATGCCGCCAATGTAAGAGGACTCGGTTGGATGAACAAGAAAATTATTGGTTTCAAGAAAACTATACCATACGTTTACGGAGAATAGGGAGTCATTTAAAATTTGGTTTCTTGTGAAAGAACCACTGCTTTATTAACCTAAAATACTTTTAGAGCGGCAGCGCTGCCGGTTATTTAAAAAATAGAACCACTTTGAAGTTTAACACGGGACACCCTATATATCAGAGTATTTTTGAATTGCTCATAGCTTCTTGAATATTTTATTTATGTGCAAAATATAAGTACCTCCACACGAATATTTATAACTACGTCACTTCATATCTTAGATATTGCTATAGATCCAAAAATGTAAGAAAACAAGTGAATAATGGTTTAAAAAAGCCCTTTTTCAGTTTGTATGTCCCTTGAACGACCCTGTATGATTGGAAACATATTTATATGCAGGGTGTTTCTAAATTCATGTGAAAAAGTTCAGAAGGGATTCACCGACGATTTCATGAAAAAAAAAACGATTCATGAATGTAGATACGGAAATGCATTGTTTCCAAGATACAGGGGTGTAGAAGTTTTACTTAAAACTAACAAAATTGGTACTCCACTGGGATATTCTAAAGTAACAATTATTTTTGAATTCTTTGTTCAATTTGTGACAACCAATTTTTTCTGCCATTTTATCGTGTGGGGCGCTGTTTTCATGTTAATTTTTTTTTATATCCGCTTTGCTCCAGCATTTGTTTGATTCCTCGATGAAAATAAGCAGGGGTAGTGCATATGAAATTTTATCAAAATCGACCTACCTTCCAAGATACAGCCTTCCGAAGGCGATGACGCGGTCTTAAAAATACTGAGTCATAAAACTATACAAATTATGAATTACTAGTAGATGTTACTCACATAAATTTTTTAGGTGTCATAACTTCATTACTAAGGGTTGATAAAACAACCCTCTATGATTTCGTTCAAAAATTGTTTTCGTTGGATAGATTGTCGAAAAATAAAATCTTATGGTTTCCCATACAATTCTGTATGTTCCATTTAATGAATATTCTAAGATATTGTTTATGCTCAAAATTGGTTTTGTCAATTATGCTCATTAATCTAAAGAAAGTCCTATTTGGGAAATTAAAATATTACGGAAATCATTTTCTTCCGGAAATTAGAAATATTTATAAAACATCTTTATCTCCTGTCATAGACCTACAATATCTTAGAAGATTCATTCTATTACCAACGATGAAATGGAATGAACAGTGATCATAACTGTTTGTAAGTGTTTTCAGAAGCCGTCAAAATTAAAAACTGCCAACTCGTCATCGCTTTCCAAAGGCTGTATCTAGTTCGAAAAAAAATTATATGAACAACCCGTGCTCGAATCAAACGTATGATGAATGGGTCGATACCCAATGCGATGCAATGAATACCTAATTAAATTGAAAGCTGTCCATAACGCTCAAACCATCTGCAAATAACGATTGCTGAAGAGCCTACGAATCAGAACTGCATGATTTCCAATTAATTTCTTTCAACTCAGTTATTAACTCGGGAAAGAAGCAAAGCTCAGTGAGGATCCAAGTAGCGTCACGTTTCTCCCTACCTTATTATAAAGTACAGAGTTCTATTAATTTTATGGAAGAACAGATAAATTTCTATCGTGAGTTGGGTTTATATGCCTGCGGTCAAGCCATCTATTTTGTATTTCAGTAAAAAAGCTTCAACGATTATTAGAGCATCGATAAACTGTGACTTCAATTTAGATTTTAATTTTAAACGTTCATTACTTATTTATTACCTATTTTAGATCTATCAATAGTGGTGTGCCGCAGGGATCTGTCCTGGGTCCTCTGCTATTCTCTTGTGTTGCTGATTTGCCTTCTCTTCTTGCTTCCATCTGCTCCCAATATGCTGACGATTTAAATTGTATGCCAATCCTTTTCTACATCATCGCCTCCTACAGAGAGATCTGGAGACTATTTCGGGTGGTGTACTGAGTGGCTGCTCCCCTTGAACATTGATAAATGTGTAGTCTTGCATGTCGGCAAAAATAATCCAAGACATAACTATGTTTTGGAGGAGAATACTGTTCTAAAAACAACAGACAGCCATAACGACTTGGGAGTGATAGTGACGGAGGATCTATCGTGGTCCAAGCATGTTGAGTATGTGGTATCAAGGCCAGACGATCTACCTACTTGATGAGCAAAGCTTTCCATGGATGCCACCCCGAGGTTTGTGCGAGGATCTTTTCAGCCTACATTAGACCAATTATGGAGTTTCCGGTCCAGTATGGAACCCCCATCTAATTCGAGATATCGAAGCACTTGAGAGGGTGCAGAGATGGGCTACAAGGATCCCATATGGTCGGTCTAGACCCCACCTATGAAGAACGACTCAAACTTCTCCACCTACCATCCTTTGCTGAGCGTCGATTGAGAGGAGATCTAATAATTACATATAGGGCCACGCACCAAATGCTCTACGGAATCGATCACGTCAACACCCTTTTCCTCAATTTGAATCATCTACGTGGTCATGAATATAAACTTCTGAAACAAAATTTCAGAACAACTGCTAGACAGCAGTTTTTGCCAAATCGAGTGTTCGACGTCTGGAAACAATCTACCAGCGGATGTTGTTGCAGCCCTTCTGTGAACTCGTTCAAATCAAGATACGATGAATGGTGTACTCGGCGGTGATACGTTACTTTAAGTGCTTGTGGGTATTACTTACTTTGTTTTTTTTTTTATTTGATGTACTTCAATTTAATTTTTTTCTTTTCATTTCTGAGCTTTATAGGTTCCTAAACCTCAGCTCTTATTTCATTTAATAATATAATATAATAATAATAATAATTTATTTTCATTTTCTGAATTCTATTCGTTGTTATTGATGTTATGTGATGAGGAACGATTTTCATATTGCATATGAATTACATTTTTTTATAATTACATATGTACTGTTTTTTATACAAATTTCATCAGAATGTTTGTATTAATGTGGTGTAGAAAAAATCTTTAGCCTCTTTCCCGTAGTTTTAAAGTATTCTTCTATGTACTGTACATACATGATGGTATACAAATGAATCTCATATTGTTATGTATGTAGTGCATTGTACACTACTATTAACAATAAGCTATAGTTTTATAGTTCGGACTCGCCCTTGCATTTCATTGTCGGATTAAAAAGGTTACACTGTATTTCTTTGGTCAATTGAATAAATACCGGCTTCCTGGAATGTCAAAACATCCTATTCCTAAGTTCACGAATAAACAACAAAATGATTTTCTTTTTTCGCTCTAATGGATACATTTGAAATGCAGATTGGAAGAATGTATTTTGAATTCATCTCATTAATTTCACTTTCCAGATACATGAAATATCTATACACGTACGAGTGCGACAAACGGAACTTGAGCTCTCCATCTGAACTCCAAGCAGCTATTGACGGAAACCGAAGAGAGGGACGACGAAGTGGTTACAATCAATATGAAGCAATGGACTAGATTCTCCAAACTCTTCACAAATGCAAATGACACAGTTTCTTTGATTCAACAACAGCAACAACTGATGAGCACTGCAGCTGC